>APFE030861603.1:6948-29608 GCA_000404065.3 Pinus taeda
TACCCACAGGGGTTACAAGGGAGTCCAACAGACATGACCACCTCTTGTATTTCCTGCATGCATGCCTCCCCAAATCCGTAGGTTTATGCGCTCAATGACAGATCCCGTGGTTTAAAGACATCGGAACACATCTCTAGCCAAAAAAAATTTCGCTAAAATTTAGAGATCCCACCGAGCCCTGGAAAGAGCTCTGATACCACTTGTTATGCTTCTTAACCTGCAAAGCAATACCGAACAGAGAATATGCGAGAAAAATACCCAGAACACAGAATAGCAATGATTTTATTACTCAGAGAGAATTGTTCACAGGCCTCTTCGAGGGGGGCAACCTCCAATAGAGCAAAGCTCGATTACAAAACAAGACACGATGCTCCTCGCAGGGAGTCTCTATCCTTTATATATGACTCATACATGCAATACCACGGGTCAATACCGTGGGTTTTATTAATACCATCTATCTAATACTACCACCCATTTACCCATTTGTAACTAACTGTGGTCCCTTCATTAATTGCGGATTAACCACTTACAAATATTAATATGGGCTTTATTGACTCTTGACTATGACGTGATCCCATGACATGAATAAGGGGGTTAGGGTGGGACCCTAACATTCTCTGAGTGATCGTGCAATATGAAGAACTTATTAATCCCAAGAAACCACACTTTTTCATACTATGAATTCTTCATTTCCCCATCAAATATAGGTGCCTTTTCTTTCTTAAAATCATCTGGAAAATATCCCCTGTCACTTCTCCTGTAAGGATGATAACAATGATGACCACACTACCTGTTTGGACCAGAACTAGAGTAAAGTCCATGTCCATTGCCTCATCTATCAAATTTAACCAAGAACTTGCCATCTCTAACTGTGTAATCTCTATCCAACCTGTGCCCATCATGTGACCTACTACCATATGCTACATTAGTCCTATCCTCCTGTGCATGACTAACTAAGTGTTCCTTGTCTCCGCAAGTATGACAAACTCTAAAGAATAACCACATTAACCTTTTCTTGTTTCTCCTATTCCCTAGAAATTATCTCCTATGATTTAATGATTTAGTCATTATCTTCTTTGCAACTTCTTATTTCTGCCTTCAAACCTCTCAAAGTCTTTGCTATGTCAGGAGAATATCCTTCACCATGCTGCTCATATGATCTATAGGGAGAATCTCGTGCACTATATTTCACCATTTTACTAGTCATCTTTGATCTTTTCTTCCTATAATGTATATCATGTTAGCGAAACCAAATTATAAAAAAATCAACATACCTTAGTGTAGTTCAGGCGAGGATCTATATGCTGCAAGATCAACTAGATTAGCACAATACATGTATAATCATAATCATCATAGTGTATAGACACAATATCAATCATCATTCCAATTACCATGCATTATGCCACAACTTCGACTTTGACTAGGTACCGTGTGTGCATAACCAACATATGTACAACACGCATGCATAAACAATACATATAAATGTTGACATGCATTCATGAAGAACACATCTCGACAACAACACCATCAACTTATGGATGACATCACAATGACAACCATGACCAATACCATGCATACATAATAATCACATAGACCAAAACCATAATGAACATATGCAATTGACATGTACACATGAAAACACATTCACCCAAGGAGAACAGAAACCAGACATCACCCAATGAGAATAAAACCATGCTTTGATACTACTATGTAACACCCTCCTCCCACATTTACCCAAACTAACCAATCCACTAGGGTAAAACATGTGATGAAGAGTTACTATGATACAATTCAAATCCCCATGTACATTTAAGGAAGTGGAATCAACAAGACAAGACCAATACGAACTTCCTCGAGAGCTACAAAACCCTCAGGAGACAACCAATCCTTCTAGGTGCGCAACCTTGAGATAACTTAATGGTTTTATGACCTCAACCTTGAGTCGCTCCCATGAAAAGCCATGCATGTGACTTAGACCCTCAAATTTCTCCCACAGCAAGGCATGTGTGCAATTGTGGCCTCTTTCAAATAGTTTTGTGCCAACGACCCTAGATTTTGGGCCACTTTTTCAGGGCCAGGGCTTAGGCCACTTCCTAGAACTTCATGAAACTTCTAGAAAAGATAATTAACACTAAGATAAGGTTACTAATGCAAGAACTTTACCAAGGACTTATTCTGACCCCTACTAGACATGACAAACATTTCTTCAAACATATCACAAACATGAAATCTACAGGTCATAACAACAAATCTGAACATAGGGATCTCATACTTATCTGAGAATCATCAAGGAGGACTGATATCTCCTCCCAATAGCTACATTGTTATCTATTAGGTCATTTATTATTATTTCATCTACTAACCAAAACATGATGAGATCCATAAACTAAGATTATCATAAAACATGCTCATAACTAACAAATAACCAAAGATATATCAATGATGAAACAACTAATCAAGCCATATCCTAACAAACACATTTTCTCATGAAAGTACCAAAAGAAAAGAATCTCTTATTAACATATCCAAATCCAACCAAGTCAGGGACTTCCACATACCACCCGACCATAGCTTAGGTTGAACTAGATCTCTCTTTCAGCCAATCACCCTCATGCCATATTCCAAGCGTGAATGTAGGATCTCATGAAATGGATCAAACAAAACCAAACTAGGGTTTTCAGAGGCAAAACCACCTCAACCCTCAACCATTGATTCCACCTCCAGGTCAAACATCACTATCAATCACCAGATTTGTCTCTACTCATGTTTTCCAAGGCTCTAGAGTTTTTGCTCCAACCAAGGCTTCTAGGAATAGTAACTGAACCCATAACTGTTGTCGGGCTCCAAAGAATTTTTCCAACCAAGGCTTCCAGAGCATTTGTCTAGCCAAGGCTCCAGGAACTAGTAACTCAATGAAAATCCAAAGGAACATGAGAACAAACCAAAAAATAAATATGAAACCTACAATACCATCATTATCTAGGAAATGGAAAGGCTGGGCAAAACTATGTCAATCCAGGCAATCATCCATGCCCATGACAGATCATAACCAAGAAACCACATGCATGCCAAAACTAGCAAGGAAATCATACATGCAACATGCTACCTATAAGAAAAACTCTTTGTAGCTACTGATCTTGATGTCCTCCTACACTTTCTTACTTTTTCTTTTCTGCCTTGCTCCAAATCCCAGGTATGCCACAATGCTCCAAGAGTGCTCCAAGAAGAATCTAAGTGTGCAAGAGAATGAGAGAGAGAATAAAAGAGAGAGCTCCAATCTAAGGCAGAAAAAAAACTATGAACTGATACTCAAATCCTTTTTATCATTGAGGCCTCTATTTTCTTCATTTTCCATTATTTTCTTTCATTTTCCTCCTCACATGTGACATGTGACCTTTCACCTTCCTTTTCTCCCATCTTCCATTTTTTTCATAAATAAAATGTCAATTAGTGCCTCTTTTCCTTTTTAAAGCCTTTGCCATTTCCTTTGCAAATTTCCATAGCCCTTAATTAATCACAAGTGATGCCGATCACTATGTTTTATCCCAACATTCAGCTTGGAAGACATGTCTCAGGACCTTGGTTATTATTTTGCCTTAGTATACTTTATTACATGGATTTTTAACTAGGGTTGTTACATTTCTTCATTATTTAGTATTTATTTTGTATTATTATCTTTTTTATTATTATTTATTATTTTATTATTTATATGTTATTATTATTATTATTATTACGGGGCACTACATAAAGGGGTTTGAGATTCATTGGGTTGTATCAAACAAAGGCATTGGAGCTAATGATAATAAGTGTTCTCTTCAGTACATTATTATATTTGATTTGTTACTTGTTATTGTTTCCCTAATGTTACTTTTTTGGTTTAAATTTTGTTCCCATTAGCATACTTATAGGTTAGGATTGTTTTTAATTGCATTTGTTCTATGCTAGTGTATGTTTTGTTTAAAGTTTTCTTTTGTAAAACTGAATTGGAATTAGATTAGAATTCATAATGAGTGGCTGGAGACTTGTCAGTGGTCATTGATAACTTTTTGTTGGTTGATCAGTATCTTGTCTTGTTTTATTTTATGTTGGGTTATATGAATTACTTCTTTAGTCTAACATAGGTGTTAGTGCCTAAATCTACCTCAGGCTGAGAAAGGTAGGATTTAGGACAACATCAAACCACGCTTAACCTGGTAGCTAGCCTTACCAGGTCGGGAAAGGGCTCTCTCCAGGTCAATCTCAGCAAAATATAATCGATGTGGGCTTGATATGACTAATATGTGGACTGATCTTAGACTAGGTATATATGCAAAAGAGTTTGATTGAATTTAATGAAGTTTTTGTTGGCCTAGAGGGAAAGGCAAATTTTGGGTGCGGGGAATGAGGCTCAGTTTTGCAGAGACCTCAATGGGGCAAGGTAGGCAACTGGTTTGGCACTTAAAATTGAATGGGATGGAGAGATTAGATAGGTGAGGAGCTGAAGAGGGCAAGACAAGCCATGGATCCTCTTCAAACAGCTGAAAACATCAAAAAACTAAAGCAAACCCCAGGTAGAGCATTGCAATTTCAATGGATTCTACCCTTTCCCTTGTTTGATTTAGTTAAGAAGAAGCAAGATAGATAATGGCATACATAACACATAATTATATTCACAATTACAGAAGAAATCACTGTACCAAAACAAAATGCCACATGAATCCCAAAGAGTGTCGCAAACCCGGGTCTCAATTCCTTAGCCAAAACTGCTGATATGAGTATACAATAAAGCTCCTTTCCTTCTCAAAAGTCCAACCTTCTACCAAATTTTAACCCCTATACTATGAAATTCATAAAGTATATACATTTTCTCATCCTTGTACTAATGGAATTGAGCTCAACCATTTTCTTCAAAATAGAATCAGTTACATTAAACTTGGGCCGAATTTTTGAAAATAGGTGTTGAAGATGAACTCGTATCTCATAAAGTATAGCCCTTATTACAAAATTGAAAGAGGTTTTTGTAGATAAGGTCATGTTGGAGAAAATTCTCTCTCAAATTTGGGAAATTCGTTTCCAATTGCTCGCAATCTGTTTCACAAAATCATCTCTAAAACAGAAAATCATTAAAAATGTAAATCTATGAAAATGAGTTGTAAAGCTCTAGTTACGTTTCCCAATTCAGGACACCTGTGAATAACGTTATATGACTTTTTCTTAACAAAAAAATCCTTGGGTTTTGAAAATTACTTTCCATCTGTTGTAAAATGACCCCACACTAAAATGACTAAAACAGTAAAAAATATGAAAATTTTTCTTTGTTTTAATGGAGGCTCCAAATATCACTATATATCTCCCACATACTAGCACTTGTGCATAAACTGAAGGAGTTTTTTGTTATTTGGTATGTGATGAACAGAAACCTCTTTCACTTTTGAAAAATTCCTTACCAATATTTCAGAAACTGATTTTGTACTAAACTTGTCATTGTGTGCAGCAACTGACCTCAAAACATGCATAACCAAGAATCACTTATTCATTTCGATCATATCTTCTAATCCGGGAGCTAGTTATGGAAGTATGATATACCATTGGAAATATTTTTCCGAGCTTCTTCTGATGGACACACTTGTGACATGTTTTGTGCTGAACATCATGTGCAAAACATCTAACAAAACTAGACATTGTAAGAGCTCATGTTGATCCCTGGTGACAGGCTGCGAAGACTGGAACTAACAATAGGTATTTTATTGGAATCATTTTATGTGTTTGGATTTAAGTATATGTGTGAGATAATTTTATAACTACTTATTAAAGTAATATTTTAGCATATTTATTTGAACAGTTTGCAAATCATATGAACTTGTTCTATAATTTGCAAACACATCTTAACCTTAGATTCAATCTAAGTCCTTTCCCGTTGTTAGATAATTTTCTCTTGGTTAGGAGTAACACTTTTTCTCTCCTAGTTATGATAGATTACTATTTCTTTTATGTTACCTACATCATAGATTAGATATGCATTAGAATTTAGGATAATTCCATTTCATTTATCGAAGTCACCTTTCATAGGAGAAAGATCCATGTGGCTTTGTTGTTAGGTCCCTATAATACTAGTGTATTCCCCTTATTGTTATTGTTAATGTAGTTGCCTATTGTTATCAGTGTTCTCATGTACTAAAACAACAAACATGAAACCCATAGAATCCCACTATTGTTATCGTTGTGCCCTCATATTATTATTGTTATGTAGGCTTTAATTATATTGTGACCACTTAGATTCCTATTCATATCAAGGAGGTCTTATCATTTGAATCATCAAAAATTGTTCATTTATGTGATATAAAGGAGGTTTCCCCCTCGAAGAGACTATTTCTCAAGTTGTTGATCTATCTTTCCTTATATTTTGTGAGATAGTTGCATAACATTTCATATCAAAGCTTTGGATTCTAGGGTTTAACTTCTTCAAATAGGTCATCTTGGAATTTTCACTATAATTTTTTTCTACAAGGCTTCAGAAGTTGAAATTACAACCATGTGGAGAAGAAATATTGGTGAACTTCATGTACTAATTTCAGATCTTGTTTCGCTATATTTTCAAAGATATGATCTAAGGAAGTTAGGGTTTTTGCAGGCTCTAGAATTCCATCTCAAATAGTTGACCTAGGGAGAATCGACATAACTTTCTCTTCCAGAATCGGAATTGAATTTTATAAAAAGTGACTGAAAGTGGATAGACTATAGTTTTTCTTTTATCATTTTCATGGCCGGAGGTTGAAACAATGACATGTGGCACTTCATACAAGATCTCTCTACAGAACCAGTCTATAATCACGTCATCATGGAAGATTGGGCATAACTCTTTCTTTAAGAATCAAATATTGGTCTGACTTGTGGGGTTGGAAAGAACACTCAAAGGGATACTATAAGACAAAATTTACAACCTTGGAGATCCAAAATTATAGAGATATAACAATTTCAATATCGAGCTCCTAAAAAGCAAGAAATAAGTGTTTATTTTTTAAAAATTTGCATAACGTTTGTTTGAAAAATCAGTTTGAAGTGATTCAAAGGGCATAGTTGAGCATAGTTATCATTTTTTTATTATGAAATTCCTTGAAATAAAAAAAAATGGACACATTTAGAAAGAAACTATAAATCCCTACCCTGACACAAGAAGAATATGAATAAGTACAACATGATATATCAAAATTACGTGACCAAGTGAAACAAATTTCTCTCTTGCAAAGAATAACCAAAAATGAAATTGAAGCTAAGATGGATGGTTTGAAGAATGGTTAAAATTATAAATGGAAGGTTTGAAGGATGGATTGAAACAAGACATGGCAGGTTTGAAGGATGAATTAAAAGCATACATGGAAGGTTTGAAGGATGGATTAAAAGCAAATATGGAAGGTTTGAAGGATGGATTAAAAGCATACATGGAAGGTTTGAAGGTTGGATTGAAAGAAGACATGGCAGGTTTGAAGGATGAATTAAAACCATACATGGAAGGTTTGAAGGATGGATTAAAGGTAAACATGGAAGGTTTGAAGGATGGATTAAAAGCATACATGGAAGGTTTGAAGGAAGGTTTGACAAAGTTTCTACAAGAAATGATTCCTAATAGCGAAAAGGTATTCCATAAAACTCATGATGAGAACAAGAGGAATGTTAATCATGATTTCAAAGAATCTAAATTTGGATTGAAGACCCACCAAATTCCAAACATCAATATGAGAAAGTTTGATGGCAAGGACCTTGTAACATGGATACTACAGATGGAGAAATATTTTGATCTACATGATGTGCAACACACACAAAAGGTACGCTTACATCTTTATATTTAGAACCCAATAAGTTTGTATGGTATTGATGGCTTTGTTTTCATAAACCACTTATCACTTGGTCAATTTTTATAAAGGAAATGATAGCGCATTATGAGGATACAAAGAGCAACACCTTATTTAGCTAATTGATAAATCTCAAACAAAAGGTTTCAATGGTGGAGCACATTGAGTTCTTACAAAAATTGAATATCAAGGTAATTGATGTCTTCATAGGGAATTTTAAGGATAACATCCAACATGAGGTTTTGCTTTGGAAACCCGATTCATTGGATAAGGCATTCATGGTGGAACGAAAAGTTGAAAGAAAAATTATGGAAACAAGGAAGTATACCACTCATAATAAATATGAAAGTGTTGTTTCTCCTGGCCTTCCACAACCTATAAGGTTTATGCCACAAAAATTGGAGGGAAAAAGAGAAAAAAGGATTTGTTACAGTTGTGATAGAAAATACACTAAAGCTCATAAGTGTGCTAAGAAGAAATTATTCCACATATATTGTGAAGAGGAGGAAGAAAAGGAACAGGAAACATTAAAAGAGGATGATATACACCAGGAACCGACCCCAGAGAAAGAAGAAATGAATCTGACCGTATCTTGTAATACATTGGCAGGAATTACCATCGCTCAAACTCTCAAGATAGAAGGATATATCAAGAAGAAAAAGGTAATAGTGTTGATTGATTCGGGTAGTACCCATAATTTTATTCATTGTAAGACAGCCATTGAATTGATTTTATTCCTATATCCAGCACCAGAGTGTCAAGAGATGGTTGCAAATAGAAGAACTAAAAATTTCTTTAATAAGTGACATAATATCAAGCTAATTGTAGGGGAATATGTACTGAATAATCTAATTATTTCCATTCCAATGGTTGGTGTTGATGTTATACTAGGATTCTAATGGTTACAATCTTTGCGGATGATAGCTATTAATTTTCAAGAACTTTTCTTGAATTATTTTTTAGAAGGAAAGGAAGTTGAATTAAAAGGTATAGCAAGGAAACTAAGAAAGAGAATCAGCTCTAATGGCATGAAAAAGGTTATGAAGAAATAACCACAGGGACAATTATTCTCACTAGAGATTCAAACATTGAACCTATTCATGATAATGATCATTCTATTAATTTGATTTTAGGAAGTGTTCCTCCAAACATTATACCTTATAGATATCCCCATGCCAAAAAGAGTGAAATTTAATGTATGGTTGCGAAAATTGTAGAGGTTGGTATAATTCAACCTAGTCAAAGTTTCTCTGCTCTACTAGTGTTGGTGCACAAGAAGGATGGATCATGGTGTATGTGTCTAGATTATAGGGAGCTGAACAAGATCGCTATTAAAGATAAATTTACGATTCTTGTCATTGATGAATTGTTGGATGAATTACATGGAACAATTTACTTCACCAATTTGGATCTTCGTTCAGGCTATCATCAAATTAGAATGAAGACGAAAGACATTTTGAAAAAAAAAACATTCATAACTCATGAGGGTCATTATGAATTTTTGGTCATACCTTTTGGCCTTACTAATGCACCTTCCACCTTTCAAGTTTTGATGAATTCCATTTTCAAACTCTTCCTTAGAAAGTTTTTGTTAGTATTTTTTGATGATATACTAATCTACAACAAGTCTTGGAATGATCATGTTCAACATGTTGATAGGGTGCTCAAACTATTGGAGGAGAAAAGATTATATGCAAAAACCTTCGAATGTTTCTTTGGAGTACAAGAGGTGGAATATTTGGGTGATATTATATCTCTTGAGGGTGTTAAGGCAGATGTTAACAAAATTAATCCATTAAGGAATTAAAAATCCCCACGTCCATAAAGCATCTTTGAGGATTTCTCGGGTTGACAAAGTATTATCGCAAGTTTACTAAGAATTATGGGATAATTACAAAACCTCTAACAAAATTACTGAAGAAGGATGCATTTTCATGGATTCCCGAAGAAAATAAGGCCTTTGAATGTCTTAAAGAGGAAATGTGCCAAGCACCAGTCCTATCTATGCTATACTTTACAAAAAACTTTATTATGGAATGTGATGCCTCAGGAAATGAAATTGATGTTTTTTTAAAGCAAGAAGGAAGACCCATTGCTTTTGAAAGTCCCCCAATCAAAGGAAAGTATTTACACAAATCTATTTATGAGAATTAAATGTTGGCAATAGTACATGCACTAAAGAAATGGAGACCTTACCTAATGGGAAGACACTTAAAGGTAAAAACAGATCATGACATTCTTAAATACTTTTTGGAACACATATTATCTTCAAAAGAGCAACAAAAATTGGTCACAAAGATGTTGCGTTATGAATTTGAAATCATATACAAAAAATGGAAATAAAATGTTGTTGCATATGCATTCTCAAGAGAGGATGAGCATGTGGAAGCTTTGTTTTGTGTCATTTCTATTACCCAATCTGATTGGATAACCGAAGCAAGGGATGAATGGAAGAATGATGAAGAGGTGTGGACACTCATTCAAAATTTGCAGCAAAATCCTAGTACATCTGAGGCATTTAGCTGGAAAAATGATTCATTGTGGTACAAAGATCGCTTATATATTTGTACGAATTCCCAAATCAAGAAAATATTCTTTTGTAATTGTACACCTCCCCCTTAGGAGGGCACTCAACATGTTTAAACACTTACCATAGGGTCAAGAAGGATCCTTTTTGGGATGGCCTTAAATCTAATATTCAAAAAGTTGTGGTAGAATTTTTGGTTTTAAAAAAGAAGTAAAGTTAAGACAATTAAGACCTTGGGTCTATTACAACCTTTAGCCATTCCAAGTTAGCATTGGGAGGAGGTCTCAATGGATTTTATCATAGATTTACCCAAGTCTAAAGGAAAGAGTTGCATCATGGTGGTAGTTGATAGACTTACCAAGTATGAACACTTTTGTGTATTATCTCATCCTTTTAAAGCCAATGAAGTTGCTACTACATTTATGGAAATAATTCAAAAGATACATGGAAACCCAAATATTATTGTAAGTGACATAGATCTCATCTTCACTGGAAATTTTTGGAAGGAATTACTTTCTTGTCTTGGTACTCAATTAGCCCATAGCTCATCTTACCATCCTCAATCTAATGGGAAAACTGAGACAATGAAAAAATGTTTGGAAGGATATCTTTGTTGCTTTTGTATCTGATAAACAAACACAATGGGTCAAGCAGTTACCTCTAGTTGAATGGTGGTATAACACTCCCTTCCATATTGCAGCAAAAATGACCCCATTTATGGCACTTTATGGATATCATCCACTATCTATCACATCATCTTTAAGAGAAAAATCTAAGGTTTTAGCAGTCAAAGATCACATTAAGCATCAACAACATGTCCCCCAACTCTTAAAGGATAACCTCAATCTAGCATAGATTCGAATGAAACAACAGGTAGATTAGCATTGTAGTGAGGGAAGCTTTGATGTAGGTGTCGGGGTATTTTTATGGATACAACCATATAAAAAAATTTCCCTAAAGTAATCTAAGAAGTATAATAAATTATCATCTTAGTATTATGGTCCTTACAAGGTGTTGCAAAATATTAGTGCTATGGCATACAAATTGGAGATGCTTGCATCTTCCCAAGTACACCTAGTTTTGCATGTTTCATGCTTAAAGAAGATTATCGATGACAAGCTCCTTGTTCAAACAGTGTTGCCAAAACTTGACGAAGTAGGAAAAATCATATTTTATCCTAAAGTAGTCTTTGAAACAAGAAACAGATAATTATAGAATCGATTAATTTCAAAATATCTCATTAAGGGGAAGAAATTACCCATTGAAGATTTCACATGGGAGGATGCAAATTTTATACGGAAGCATCCAAAACTATTGAAGCATTGAGGAAAACAATTTTTTGAAGGAGAGGGGCATGTTAGGTCGCTATAGTACTAGTGTATTCCCCTTATTTTTACTATTAGTGTAGCCCCCTATTTTTATTTTGTGTCCATGTATCCCCCATGTTGTCATTGTTGTACCCCATAGAATCCTAGTATTGTTATTTTTGTGCCCTTACATTATTATTGTTATGCATGCTTAGGTTAAATTATGACCCCCTAGACTCCTATATACCAAGGAGGTCTTATCATTTGAATCATCTAGGAATTGTTCATTTATGTGATGTAAAGGAGGTTTCCCCTCAAAGAGTCTATTTCTCAAGTGATTGATCTATCTTTTCTTCTATTTTTTGAATTGGTTAAATAACATTTAATGAGCCCTTATTTCAACAAAGGATTATCTTCTTCAAGTTTCCACGGGAAGATAAATCATTTTCTTTTATCTTCTAATAACAATAAGTAACATTTCACATTAGCAGATAGAAAATAGTGTACATTTTGTATATAGAATAGGTAGATTAGATTAACATTAGATTAGGCTAGTTTAGTATAAAGGTAACTAGACCCATTTAAGCAGTGGGAACTACCATCCCAAATGAAAAATAGCTCGATTTGGAGCTCTGACCAAGTTTTCTCCCAAATGTTGACGAGGTCATTTTTGGTCATCAACTAGCCCCTAGAGATGTTGGCAGCTATAACTATTATAATCAATGTGTTCTTCCCTCCACCTTTGCATACAAAAGTCGAACATATCGAAGCCTCTTTAACATAAATGGATATGATGGCACTTGGTATTAAGAGTCTGTAGAATAATTTTAGATAGTGAAATAATGATATAAATTAATTATACACATAAATTTTACATGATAAAAGCTCAAATATTTTTGAAGGAAACATCCATGAGCAAGGAAATTATTTTATTAATAAGACGTAATTTATAATCATCCAATAGTATTTTCAATATCACATGCTTCACACTACTTTCTAGGCATGGATGTGTGGTAGACAGATGGAGATATTTCCCTGGGCAAGGGAAATACTACATCGAGATCTTTAGGAGATTCGAGAGGGAAGCTTACATAACCACATCTACAACCTTGATAAACCAATTTCAGGAAGGTATATACATCCAGGGAGAAGGATGGGAACCCATGCTATACAGGCAATTTATTGGCTCTCCTATATATTTGGTCAACACCAAGCTAGATATGCGGTAAACTCTCTTAGTCAGTTCATGGTTGAACTGAAGATGGTGCATTAAAAAATAACAAACCATGTGCTATGATATTTGCAAGTTACAATTTAGTTTGGGATTAAATTTACTTGATTTGATGGTATCAAGTTGATGGGTTATACTGATGCAGACTAGGTAGGAAGTATAGAGGATAGGAAGATCACTTCATGGTGTTTCTTCAACATGGAATTGGTAGTTGTCTCTTGGTACAATAGGAAGTAGAAGTGTGTTGCACTGAGTGTTACCAAAGTAGAGTACATGGACGTTATCATGATGGCATGCAAGGTCATTTGGCTTCAAAAGTTGTTAATATAATTGTTTTTACAGAGGAAAGAGATGAAAATGATACACTACAAGAATCATGTTTGCATCAAGTTATCTGAGAATCCAATGTTTCATGACAGGTATAATCATATGGACATCAAGTATTGTTTCATCAGGGATTATGTACAATGCAGGACAGTTCAACTATAATATATACCTATAGATTAGCAAGTAGCACATATCCTGATGAAGGCCTTTGGGAAGGTGGGATTCATCTTCTTCAGAGACAAGATGGGTGTTATGAAAAACACCTTCCTCACTTAGAGGGAGTGTTAGTTTATGTAGATCGGACATGTGTTCTAGTCTCAAGTGGTGTCAATGAATCGAGGAACATAAATGGGTTAATTATCTCCAAGGCTCGATTATTGTATAAAGGGGAAATGTCTTAATTAGTTTTATTAACCAATTTGAATTATTTTTCTAAGTTTAACTTGGGGAAATGGGTTAATTAATTAGTATTAATTGAGACAAGTTTATTCTCTTTAATGACTTCTATAAAAGTGACTTGATGGGGTCAAGATGATCTTAGCCATCAATTATGATTAGAACATGGCCATTGATTGTTAATGAGATATTATAATAGGGAATCAATGGGGCTCTCAAAGACACAATTCGAGTTATCGGGAGATGCATAGTGATAGAAACAATGTAAACTTTGAAACAAGAACTGATACGATTACCTTTTTTTTGAGGTAGAAAAAAAATCGAACGATTTTGAGAAGTGGTGATGCAAATATCTATATATATATACTATATATATATATATATATTTATAATATATATATTATATATATATATATATAAGCATAGTTTTAACACTAAATTTTTTATGACATTAGTTTTAGAATGTATGATTTGCATGGCTTTTTAAAAGGGTTGATCTGCAAAGGCCCTTTTTTTTAAAAGGCTTATTTTTACTTTAAATTTTATAATGTCTTAAAAGCGAATAATTATTTTCTAATTTAACAATATTTTAAGTAATATTTCATCATATTCTTTTGTTTTTATTTTAAAAAACAAGATGTCTTTTTTTTTGCATGTTAAAGAAGAGGCTGATATTTTAAAGTTTTGTATCTAATTTTAATATTGTTAATTAATTTTTTCAATCCACATCAAAATTTGTCTCTAAAGAAACACATTAATTTTTACAATTGACATGAAAAAAAACAAAAAAATAAATATCATTTTTTAACATAATATAACAAAAATACACATTTTGATTTTTTTGGTGGGAATGGATCATGTCAAAATCACAATTTTTGTGAAAAATTAACAAAAAATGATTAAATAATATTTTTTTTAAGAATTTTATGTCAAAATATAATAATAAACACAATTTTTTTCAAAAAATAATGATTTACATAAAAATTAAAGCAAAAATCACATAATACAAATATTGAACATATAACAACATTAACTAAATACTTATTTTTCTCATAAAATGTCAATGTCAAAACATTACAAGTATAACTAATTAATAGTTACAAAAAATGAGCTTTATTTCCAAGCATAGCTTAAATTTAATCAATAGTATCATGTAATCCAAACTCCTCTCTTCATCCTCTAGAGTTTCATCATTGTCTTCTATCACAATATTTTCTGCTTCAGTTTGCTCATTTTCCTCTTCTGATGGATCTTTGATGTTTGTAAATCTCTCAATATATGTCTTTGCAATTATTCCATATAATGGTGGTTGAGGTTTCTTTTCCTTTTTTTCCACACGTGATTCAATAAAATCCCCTTTCCTCAACCTAATTTCTTCCATTGCATCTCAAAGAAATTGAAGAGAATTAATTCTTTGTTGAATAAATTTTCACTGTACTGGGTTTTTTCAATGGAAATGCAATTTCTTCCTTTTTGTAGGCAACATGCTATTGTTGTACCTACTTATCAAGCACAAAAGAGCTAGTGAACTAAATTAGTATAATGACATATAAATGAAGAAAGAATATATTGAAATTCAATTCTATATAATAAAACTTACCTGAGCCTGAGAATAAATTCAGAACCCAATGTCCTTCATTGAACATAAGTCTATAAGATAGTTAATCAATGACTGTGGTTTTTGATAAATGTTATCTATCTCTCATTTTGCTTCTTTATCTTCATATGTTAGTTTTTTTGCAACAAATTCATAAACCAGTACTTGGCTATGACTCTTTCCATCTACCCAATTAAGAAGCATAGACTTATAGCTATCATCTTTTGTCCAAATTTTAATATGGATGCACTCACAATCATTTGTAATTGGTTGATCTTCACGATTAATAAGATTTTACTTTTGCCTGTAACAGAAAATAGTAGAAGTTAAATTAACTTTTACATAAATGGTTTTTTTAACATTTATCAAACATACAATTTCAATGTCTTATCATGTAAGCTGCATCCTTGGGTTTGTTTTCCCCTTGAAGTTTGTTAATAATATTGTCAATTGTGTGTCTGAATGAAATTTCATAAATCTCCATAATGGTGATGATGTGACTTCTACAAATCCCACAACCACTTTACTAAGAGCTTGATAAGTTTAAGGGTTGCTATCATAGTCAATATTTGGGATATTAAAACCATGGGGAATATCTGCAATAACTAGGGAATAATCTCTTTTAGGTATGATTTTAGAAATGTCTTCACAGCACCTTGTATTATTTGATATTGAATAGTGTTAAGACCATTCCAAATGAAATGAGTAAGAGTTGGATCAAGTTCAACATTATTAAGATGCTTCTTTGTCAGTCTTTCGATCTTAATTTTTTCAATAAAGCTTCTTAAACTATCTGGTGCTCTATTTGTATCCTTATTCATCTTTAATAAATTAAAAAAATATATGTATAAGTTATGAAATTGAAATACTATACAGATGAATAAAAATGAATGTATAAATCAGCATACCTTTTTAAATGCAAGATAAAAATATTTTAGTGTTGATGTAGAACTTGAAGCTGGGTAGTTGCGTACAACATCATCCCAACTATCTTCATTCAACAATTTAACCATTTATTTTTGTATTTTCATGTAAACCTTGTGACTGAATAGATAAAGTAAAAAAAATTAAATATAATGATATGTATAAAAAATACTACCAAAAACAATATGTTATACTTAAAATAAAATTATAATCTAGAAATAAGTAAAAATAATTCAACAAACTTACTTTTGAAATTCCTCACACATTTTGTCCAATGATAATTCCCCTGACTTCACACGAGATAATATTGTTTTGACAATTTTTTCATCCTTCACTCCTTGCAATGCTCTCCAACGTGTGATAGTCATATCTTATGGAAGTTGCTTCATTTTAGGACCTAATTTACTGCTACTACATATTAATGGTTTAGACTTTTTGACCTTCTGGTTTTTAATTCCAAATTTCTCCCATATGCTAAAAATCTTGTTAATCAATTCCCATGTCTTTCCAATTCGAAATTCCAACTGGAAAATGTTATCAATACTTCTGAATATATCAGAATGTACATTTCCACCTTTTGAATTGATATTTTCCTCAATTTCACAACCTATTTCCATACAACATTCCTTCTAAAATTCTAAACTAACCTTTGCCTTATCCCCACCACATTTTTCTTCAAATTCATTATGGATAAATCTAATCCTTTGGATGAAATTCATAGACATCATATACTCATTATCTATATTATGATCCCATTCCAATAATGTTGCTTTTGTATCTAATAAACCAACATAAATGATACATTTCATTGTTTCAAAACGTGGGTTATTGGGATATTCCTCCATCAATTTCCTTTGAGCTTCTACAGAATGTTTAGTCAATTTATTTTATTAAATTGTTAGCATAAATTATCGACCAGGGTAGGTAAACTGATGAAGCACTGTATGTGTTAGAAGTTATTTTATGTCGTTGAGGTGTTTATGTTATAGTTAAAGACTAAATTTAGAATTAGTATGGGAATGGTGTTACTGTCTTTATTAGAGTATTGTTCCTAAAATCTGTTAGCTAGTTATTCTAAAATTAATATTAATTGAATCAAGTTTTGTGGATGGTTGAAGAGTGATCCTAAACTCTACTTTGTTAAACTATTTTTTATTTTATTTTGAATTTTATGCTGCAACCAAACTAGTCTAACTATGAAAGCATGTGAAAAGGGGATATACTTTATCGAGTTGGGAATGAATGATGCTTGAACTCATTTACAAAGGAATAGACTCTCACTCTTTAACTATTGCAGCTTCACTCATGCAAAAGTAAACAAGAACTAAATTGATAAATTATAAAACTATTAAATTGTGAAATGAGATAACTGAATTTTACTAGGTAGAAAGAAAACGAGATAATCAAACTATGCTAGGTAGAAATAAAATGAAATAAATAGACTATGCTAGGTAGAAAGAAAATGAAATTGTTGATGCAAATATCAATTTAATCGCGAACTCCATTGGACTGCATCCTAAAACATAGAACAAAGCATCCATAATTTAACTCTAAGAAATCAAAAGGAATCTATTTGCAATGGATCAAAGACCCAATCTAGACGCAGGGGCCCTCCATGAGACATTCAACAACTTTAATCAACGCAACATGGAAAGTATGAAAAGAATTCTATTAATTGAAAATAGTTTTAATAGGATGTTCATCAAAATTACATATAGGACCGTGCACCAAAACACAGAGTTGCCATTGTTCTTATAACATTTCTTCAAATAACAACATGAGTATTTTAAGCCTGATTATCTTCATTATGATCCCTATCAAACCAAATTATATCACTTAATCATCTATTTTCTATTTGGAAAAGCAAATCGATAATATTTTGTGAAATTCAAACTTTGTTCCAGCATATGATCTTGCAGTTGACTATGAGGTTGACCGCATTGCAGTGTGATTATCTTGAAGGATTGTGTTGATAAAACAAGAAGTAATCCATGAGGGGATCATTCCTCATCTATCCATATCTTATTTTGCTGAGTCGGTACACTCGAACCCTGTCAACAATGGAGGTAGCTGTGAATCTATGGATTAGCTATAGAATCAACTCAGTTTTGTAGTTGAATGAAAAATTTAATAAAACAATAATGTATATGGACAAAATATGAAAAATATGACATGTAAGTGCTTACCTTAACAAAACCTTATGTTTGTTGCATTTATTAAGTGATAGAACTAGGAAAAAGGAAGAAGTATGGGTAGAAAGGGTGTCGAGGTAAAGCAGTCCTTGGACTCTACATTCCCCCACACTGGAGGTTTTGTATGTCCTCATATAATTCATCATTTTCATTCTCTTGTGCCTTCTGATTATCACACTCAGGATTCAATTTCTTCTTATTTCTAGCAACCACTGCCATTCTTGGTTTGTTCATGAGGATCTTATACTTTAGGTTGATGATTTCTCTTTGCATGGTTCTATTTTCTTTCTTCAACTTTGTGTTCTTCTTGTACCATGGACTCAAGTGAAGAATAAGATTATCACTCTTGGAAATTTGAATCCCATTATGTGCTTTCAGTGTTTGATTTTCATTTTTGAGGTATATGTTTAGTATCTCCAGGTCAAAGTTTTCTTTCTTTAAAACATTGGATGTCAAAGGCTCTTGTGGCTCATTAAATGGATTACTTCTTTCTCCTGGACTTTGGATTGACTCTTTAGTTGTTGCTTCCTTCCTTTCTAATGACTCTATGTAGTCATAAATTTCTTGTTGAAAAGGATCAACACCCGGATTGTGTTCTGGACTTCTTGAAGGTGAAATGAAGGGGGTGGTGACACCCTTGGTGACAGTTTTAGTGATTCTCCTGGAGAGTCTTCAAGTCTTCAGTCTTGTCTTTCACCTCAAGATTGATGTTAGGTACCTATACTATTAGTGTAACCCCTTATTGTTATTAGTACAACCCCCTTATTACATTGTTGTGCCCATGTAGTCCCCATATTGTTCTAATTATGCCCATAGAATCCCATTATTGTTATTATTATTCCCTTACATTATCATTGTTATGTCAGCTTTGATTATTTTATGACCCCTTAGACTCCTATATCATTTGTATCATCCAAGAATTGTTCATTTGTGTAATGTAAAGGAGGTTTCCCCCTTAAAGATGCTTATTTAGAAGGCATTGATCTATCTTTTCTATATTTTTGTGAGCTGGTTTCATAACAATCAATATATTATGCAACTACTGACACTACTGGTTGCTCGTGTTCAATATGGTACTTCTTCTAGACCCCTAGTTGGTAATCCCTAGTTTTTCTTCTTTTTAGCTTTTGTATTCTCTTTTTGAGGAAGGATATTGGTTTGGGATAAATCCTTTGTTCCTTTTCCAACTTTCTTTCTTCTAAGATTCCCTTTTTTCATTTTCTACAAAATATCTACTATGGGTAGTTCATCCTCTGATAATTCTTGTTGGGACTGGAGTTCTCGTTCTTCTACTGTTTCCATTTTTCTCTTCCTTACCCTGAGGATTCTACCACCACTAGGTCATTTAGGAGTTTTTTCTTCAAAATTTTTTCTTACTAGAAAATTTTCCCAATTGTCACCTATACTATGAAGGTGAAACTCAATCAAGATTTTTATCAATCCATGATGGTACATAGTATGGTCTATGAACTGAATTTTCTTTTGAACATTCATTGACATTTTCTTAAGACTATGCAAGAAGAAGTATGGAAAATTTATTCGATGTTCCTCAAGAAAATTCATGATTATCCTAATGTGGTAGAAAAACACGCATCGAAACCGACCTTCACAAGTAATAAATTTCTGAATTATAAGGAGAAAATTCCTCCATTTACTCTTAAGGGTTGTACTAGGAATACCTTTTATGAAGATGGTGGTGTCCATGTTTGTGTTTTTCAAGAATACTTTCCAATCCTCCCCATTTATTCCTCTATTTTTAAACCACGTTTCTCCACTTTTGGGTAATTTTGTAGCTTCTGCAATCAGGGACTCCATTATGGTGAACTTGACATCTCCTATTTTAACCTCCATTCCATTAAAAGAACGTGCAAAATTTTTCATTACCTCCCTATTGAAACCGTCAAATTTCTCTATGAATTGTAACCATTGCACTTTCTGCAACAACTCCCTTGTCTGAGGGTATCCTTCCAAGAACTTCTTTCATGCTAGTTATATTTGGACAATAACACCCATGATGGAAGATGTTTCGTCTCAAGGACTATTTACTTGACATGGAAAAAGGTGTTGGTAGGGTTTTTTTGAGTGGTGGAGAGATGGAGAGGCTATGTGAATTTAGAGAAATCATAGAACAAATGAATTATAATGAATGTTGCGGAAATAAGTTAACCATTAGAGTAAATTCAAATTAATGATTTCGTGATTATGTCGATAGATTCAGAATGGGGACAAGATAGGAGTTAAAATGGTGGATTATGATGATTTTGACAAGCGACCATCACCCATGATTTTGTTTTATTTGGCAGGACTATGTCTTCATAGTTCATATATGCAATATATTAACCCTTATTGTAAGATTAAAGTATCACATACCTTTGACTAATTTGCTAAACTTATCTTTCCTTTGATATCTTCTACAGGTACTTTGCACTTTCAATTATTCTTCAATTCGAGTCACTAAGTGTTCTTGTCAAATTGGCTACATAAATCGTTTTAGAGCTATAGAATCTTGTCTACACTACATAAAGATACTAATTCTGTAGCTAAGAAAAAAAACGTTTAGGGAAGGGGTTTCTTTTTGGAAAGAGAATTAAGTGCCACATTTAGTTGGTTTTCATGTTTATACATTATTTTATTATTTTAATAATAATAATTATATATATATATATTATGTATAATATTATATATAGAGAGAGAGAGAGAGAAGAGAGAGAGAGAGAGAGAGAGAGAAATAAATTTCTAAGGTGGAAAAGAAGAAGAATTCTTCTCAACCATCTTCAAATCTAAATTATCTTAGAAAATTTTGACAAATTCTTCTTTTGTTAATGGCTTCTGATAAAGTCTAAGTCGATTTCCATTCACTAAAAGAGGAATTTTCTCTTCATCAATAGTCCTGATTCTAACTGCACCATTGTCAAAGACATTTTCAACTTCATAAGGTCCAAGCTAGTGAGTTTGGAGTTTTCCTTGGAAATTCTTGAACTTCAAATCAAAGAGTAATGCCCAATCTCCTGGATGAAATTTCCTTTCTTTAATGTACTTATCATGCCATCTGGATCTATGTTGTTGAACTAGTATAGTCTTCTAAAGGGATTCTTCTCTTATTTCATCAAGCTCATTGAGTTGTCTCATCCTTTGCTTTCGTGCTTCTAATAAGTCAAGATCCAACTGGACTGTTTTTTTTATAGCTCTGTATCTGGAACTCTATTGGAAGTAAGACCTACATCTCGTAAAGAATTTCATAGGGAGTATGTCCTGTAGTACTTCTCCATGTAGTTTTATAATCCCACAAAGATTCTGGAAGCTTTTCTACCCATTCCTTGCTATGTAAGTGTACAATCTTCGTAAGAATTGCTTAAGTTAGCTTATTTGTAGACTCAACTTGTCGATTGGCTTGTGGATGGTATGGAGTAGACTTTCAATGCTTGATTTTGTACTGCTCAACAAGCTTTTGCACTAATGTGGATGTAAACTATGTTCCTTGATCTATTACAATTTCTCTTGGAACACCAAAATTAGTGAAAATATCCTAAAAAATAAATGAAACTAGAGCATTTTTAGTAGAAAAAGTGTTTGAGCTTCTACCCATTTAGTGACATAATCAATACATACTGGGATATACCTTTTTTTCTTTAAAGGTGGACTAATTGGACCAACAAAATCTAGTGCCCATTTTTCAAATGGTTCAATGAGCACCTATGGCTGTAATGGATTTCATTTGAAAGAGTAGGTTTGCCCATTCTCTAACAACTCTCACATATTTTAACATATTCCTTGGTATCCTTGAAAATGGAATGCGAATAATATCTTAAAAGTAGGACTTTATAATTAGTTCTTTTGTTAGAAAAATGTCCTCCACGAGGTTCATCAAGGCATGCTTTAAGTATTTGCATTATTTCATCTTCTTGAACACATCTTCTGATAATGAGATCTGGTCCTATTTTCTATAATTCTTCGTTTATCCATGAATAAGATGTGCTATTGTGGACTTTCTCTAGGAGACAAATGAAATGGAATTTTCCTTGTAGCTAAATAGTTAGCAATATCTGCATAGCAAGGTGATTTAGTAGATACTGCAAAAATTTATTCATTAGGAAATTTATTCCCTACAGGTTGATCATTATTATCATTTTGAATTCTTGATAAAAATTCAGCAATTGTATTATGTTTTCTGGGTCTATCTAGAATGGTGATGTTGAATTCTTGTAACAATAAGAGCCATATGGTTATTCTTCCATTAGTGATTGGTTTATTCATTAGGTATCTAATGGCAGAATGGTCTGTGTGAATGAAAGTTTCATAGCTAGTTATATAATGTCTGAATTTGTTAATG
>APFE030861603.1:29628-39901 GCA_000404065.3 Pinus taeda
CAAAATTTTTACTAGTATAATAAATTGCATAAGGAGTAAGGTCTTTTTTCCCTAACACAGCTCCTAAGGTTGTATCTAAAGCATCAGTTGATATATGGAAAGGAAATTTCCAATTATGTCCTTTTAAGATAGGTGCTTCAGAAATTCTCTTTTTCAAAGTTTCATAGGCAACTTAACAATTAGAATTCCAACTGAATTCACAGTCCTTGGTAAGTAGTTTAAATAGTGGAGATGTAATTTTTGTGAAGTTTCCTCTAAATCTTCTATAATATCTAGTAGAACCAAGAAAACTCCTAACATCTCATTGACAATTTGGCACTGATAATTTAGAAATGACCTCAACTTTAGATGAGTCTACCTTAATTCCATCTCCTGAAATATGGTGACCTAAAACAATTCCTTCGTTAAACATCATAAACATTTCTCATGACTTAATGAAATATTTGTTTCTTTACATCTTATTAAAACTTTTTCTAAATTTTCAAGTGCTCTGTTAAAAGAATATACGTAAATTGTGAAACCATCCATATACACTTCCACACAACCATGATAAGATAAGACAAAATTCCAAGGACTGCTCTTTGGAATGTTGTCGGGGCATTGCATAATCCAAAGGGAATTACTCGATAAGCATAATTTCCCCATGGATAGGTAAATGTGGTTTTATCTTGATCTTCAGATGCTACCTGAATCTCGTTATATCCACTAAAATTGTCCATAAATAAAAAATACGATTTCCCTGCTAATGTATCCAAGTATTGATCTATGAAAGGGAGTGGAAAGTGGTCTCTTAATGTTGTTTTATTCAATTCCCTGTAATTGATACATACTCTTCACTTTCCATTTTTCTTTGGAACGATTACTAGGGATGAAACCCACTGACTGTCTGATATCAGATAGATGAAATTTACATTTAGCAGTTTTTGTAATTCCTCCTTAATAAGTTCTTTTAGATTTGGGTTCATTAGTCATTGTGGCTATCTAAGTGGTCTTGCACTTTGTTCAATTTATACATTATGTATGAAGTCTTTAGATCAATCCCTCTCATATCAGTGTATTCCCATGCATAAGCAAAGAATGTTTTTGGAAAACTTCTACCAGTTCATTCTTTTGTAATTCTTCCAAGTTTTCATTAACATTCAAAGTTTTACTTGGAAAATTTTCTATTAAATAATTCCAAAATTTCTCCATGGATAGAAATGATACTTGTCTAGATGAGAGATATTCATTTCGACTACGGTCATAATGTGAGGAAGATTCATTATTTTTGAATAGATTTAAAATTTGGTCCTCCCCTCATTACTTGTTCGGTAGTGAAAATAGGTTGTATATCATCATCATCATCTATCCATTCCTCATTCTCTATTTCTAATTTTGTTCTTGCAGGTGGGTATAATGTAAATTTCTTTGTAGAATTTCCATCTGAGATAAACATATCACCTGATCTACAATTGATGAAAGCATCAGCTATAGATAACCAAGGTCTTCCTAAGATTAATGGATGTCCTCCTAGATTATCATTGGGTGTTAAAACCATGAAATCAATAGGATATTACCAAGAATCTAAGGATACGCAAAAAGCTTCCAACACGCTTCCAACACACTATCAGGTTTCATCACATACATATCTACTAATTGTAATAGTGTTGGTGTGTATTGAAGGTTAGGAAGCCTAAGTGAATCCATAACTTGTTTACTCATTATGTTTATGGTTGCTCCTAGATCAATTAGTGTGTTTGGTATTTCAATTCCATTGATCTGAATTTTCACAATGGGGCTCCCTGGATCTAGATACTTTTGGATTGTCATTTTCCCCATCATGATGTCTGCAATTTTACGAACTAATTGAATTCTTTTTATGTCTTTTTCTTTTCTTCCTGATCTTCGAGTACTTAATTCCTTAATTGTTTTTGCAAATATTGGTATTTTGTTTATGGCTTGTAATAAAGGAATTTTTATACATAAATTTCTTAACTCATCCATCATATTATAATCAGGCAATGTGATTTGTTTTTCTACTCCATCAATTTTCAACCATTTAGGAAAAGGTGGTCTAATTGATGCCGAGGGTTGTTCTATAACAGCATTATTTATTGGAACATTTTATGTTTTATTATTTTCTTTTTGAAGGAGATAGGCCACTCCTTCTTCAGATTGATTTTTATGTTTTTGAAGATTTGTTCTTGCTTCCTGAATAACAACAAGGGGTTTTCTTTGCAAGACTCTTCCAGACCTTAATTGGACATTATTTAGATCTAGTGGAGTTATTGCATAGTTTTGAGGACTTTTACCTTCCATATTGTAAACAAGTTGTTGTGACATTTTATTATTAAGATTCAAAAGTGGTTGAGTGGGTAGTTGATTTTGTTTTTGTGCAAATGGTAGGGAGAGTTGTGCATTTTGACTCTAAACTTGGACTTGAGGTAATTGATTGGCTTGAGGATTTTTATTAGATTGGGGTAGGAATTGTGGTGGAAGATTAGGATAGGATGGTGAATATTGTTGATATTGAGCATAAGCACCATAAAGGTTTTTCCATCCTTGATTCCAAGATTGTGACTGTGGCTAAGCCCAAGGCTGCCAAGATGGATTCCAATTATTTTGTGAAGACTGAGCAAATTGTTGTGGTCAAAAGCCTTGTGGTTTATTTGGTTGGGATTTTTTCCATGGTCTCTTGGCTATAAAGCAAAGAGGGTCTACTTGTTCTAGTATTACTTCATCATTAAATACATCCTTGAGACCTGATAAAGAAGGACACTCCTTAGTATCATGGTTATCTGCACATATGGCGCAAGTTTCTATAGTTTTTGAATCTAAGGGACACTCTCTTAAGGCATGCTTCTTTCATCATCTAGGACAGAAAATGGATAATGAAACATTTTCATAATTTTTATTATTCTATATTTTAAGGGTGTCTATATGTTCACTTAGACTCCCTAAAATATTTGTCTTCAAAGTATTAAGCAAGCTTCCTAATTCTGCCCTACTGACTATCCTAGCTGCAGATTTATTAATTCTTAATAAGAGAGGGTCTCTAGTACTCTTTCCAACTCATGCTTTACCCCTTGAGATATGTACACATAAATTACAGATATCTGCAAATGGTAATTGATAAATATCCCCTTTTCCTGTTAAGTTAAGGAGATTGATCCATTCATATTTGATAGCTTTGAGTAGGAGGGGTTTCAAATTTTCCTTATCCAAATTATCCATTTTTCCTCTTTTAATATTATGGACAAATCTCTCTACTAAGTCTTCTATATTTTCATCTTCCTTTTGTGTCATTTTGAATACTTCGTCTTTAACGTTATTAGGCATAAAATAATCTCTATATTTGCCTAAGAAAGCTTCTTTCATTTGTGCCCATGTTCTTATAGAAGTCATCCCTAAACTCATAAACCATTTTAATGTTAAATCCTTTAAGGTAGTAGGCAACAATTTTAGTTTTTGAGCATCATGTAGATAATCATATGATTTTCATAATACTTCAAATTTGAAGAGAAATGTCTCTGGGTCTTCATTTCTTTTTCAGTGGAAATTAGGAAGAATTGAGGAAGAAATATTTTTCATTGTGAGGGTTGTATCTTCATCAAATATAGGAAATCCAAAAGGATCTTGATTTCCTCTACCTCTGTTAGGAAACCAACTCACAAAAATATAGAAAAGATAGATCAACACCATAGAATTCTACCTCTTCGTGGGGACAACCTCCTTTACATTACACAAATGAACAATTCTTGGATGATACAAATGAGTAAACCCCCCTTCTATATATAGGAGTTTAAGGGGTCACAATATAATCAAGCCGACATAACAGTAATAACATAAGAGCACAAAAATAACAATAGTAGGTTTCTATGGGGCATACTAATAACAATGTGGGGACAATAGGGGTACAATAATAACAATAAGGGATACAATGACAATGGTAATGGGGGAATCACCAGTATTATAGGGGCCTAACCTTCCCCTCTCCTTCCGAAAAGCGTTGTCCTCAATGCTTGAGTAGTTCTGGATGCTTCTGTATAAAATTCTCATCCTCGCATGTGGAATCTTTAGTTGATAAGTTCTTCCACTTGATGAGATACTCTGAAATTGATCAATTTCATAACTGTTAAGTTCTTGTTTATATGACTACTTCCTATTCCAATATGATTTTTCCTTCCTCGTCAAGTTTTGGCAATATTGTTTGAACTAGGAGCTTGTCACCTATAACCTTCTTTAAACTTGAAACATGGAAAACTGGTTGCACTTGGGAAGCTGCAAGAAGCTCCAATTTGTATGCCATAGTACCAATATTTTACAACACCTTGTATGAACCATAATACTTTGGTGATAATTTATTATCCATCTTAGCTTGCTTGAGGAACATTTGTTTATATGGTTGTAGCTGTAGGAATACCCAGTAACCTACATCAAAACTTCTTTCATTGTGATGTTGATATGCCTATTGTTTCATTATATTATGCGCCAACGTGAGGTTATCCTTTAAGAGTTGGAGAACTTGTTGTTGATGCTCGATGTGATGTTCCACTGCTTGAACCTTAGAATTTTCTCTTAAATATGATGTGATGGATGGTGGCTGATATCCATAAAGTGCCATAAATGGGGTCATTTATTTTGTTGTATGGAAGGAAGTGTTATACCACCATTCAGCCATAGGAAACCATTTGACCATTGTGTCTATTTATCAGATACAAAGCAACGAAGATATCCTTCCAAACATTTGTTTACTATCTCAGTTTTCCCATCAGATTGAGGATGATAAGATGAGCTATGAGCTAACTAAGTACCGAGATAAGAAAATAATTTTGTCCAAACATTTCCAGTGAAAATAGGATCTCTGTTGCTTACAATAATATTTGGGTTTCCATGTAGCTTTTGAAATGTTTCCATAAATGTAGTAGAAAATATACTGGATTTAAATGGATCTGATAATGCACAATAGTGTGCATACTTGGTAAGTCTGTCAACTACCACCATGATGACACTCTTTCCTTTGGACTTGTATAAACCTGTGATAAAATCCATTGAAACCTCCTCCCAACATTGGCTTGGAATGGATAAAGGTTGTAATAGACCTGGGGTCTTAATTGTTTCAACTTTCTTTTGCTGGAAAACCAAACATTCTACGACAAACTTTTGAATATCCAATTTAAGGCCATCTCAAAAAAAATCCTTCTTAACCCTATGGTAAGTTTTTAAAAATCCTGAGTGCCCTTCTAAGGGAGAAGTGTGCAATTCCATAAGAATATTTTGCTTGAGATGGGAATTGTTACATAGGTATAAATTATCTTTATACCATAAAAAATCATTTTTCCAACTAAATGTATCAGATATATTGGGATCTTTTTGTAACTTTTAAATGAGTTCCCACAGTTCTTCGTTATTCTTCCATTCCTCCCATGCTTCATTTATCCAATATGGTTGTATAATAGAAATGGCACACAACAATGCTTCCACATCCTCATCTTTTCTTGAGATTGCATCTGCCACAACATTTTGCTTCCCTTTTCTGTAGAGATTTCAAAGTCATAACCCAACATCTTTGTAACCCATTATTTTTTCTCTTCAAAGGATAATCTTTGTTCTAAAAGGTGTTTATGACTATCATGATCCATTTTTACCTTGAAGTGTCTTCCCATTAGGTAGGGTCACTATTTATTAAGTGCATGTAGTATTACCAACATTTCCTTCTCATAAATAGCTTTGTGTAAATACTTTCCCTTGATTGTATGACTTTCAAAAGTAATGGTTATTTCATCTTGCATTAAAACAACACCAATTCCATTTCCTGAAGCATCACATTCCACAATAAAGGTTTTTGTGAATTCCAGCGTAGGTGAGACCATTGTTTGGCACATTGCCTCTTTAAGATGTTCGAAGGCCTTTGTTTCTTCTAGAGTCCATAAAAATGCATCTTTCTTCAATAATTGATGCAGCAAAGCCACATCTTTCACGACCTAATCCTCGGCCGGTGGGTTATGGGCCCATTATATGGTTAATTTTTATCATGAGAGGCATTCGTTGTGGTGGCCCATAGTTTCCTTCACACAAATCCTTCACAATATCGCAGTTCACACAATTGTGTGACTCCTCTCACATGCAGTATGCTTAAACACAACTGGAATGAAATGATTGTTTGACTTGTATGACCGGAATTCAAATAAAATTTAATCATGTTTGATAACCTATCGGGTCACAACAGGTCTGTTAACTCATGAACATGTTCGTGCGTGATTATAATCCAATCAATCAACCAACGAATGATCTTGATGGCCAGAACTCAATGAGGTTTTAATCCCGTTGTATAAAAACTTATTGCATCCATTTCTAACATTAACCTGCGCGCACTTTCAGAAGAGATATGCATACGATCACCCATTAAAAGGACAGTCTGATCACTCTAAACCATAAACTCTTTTTAATAACCACATCACGTCCGTTTAAAATGTTAACCTGCTTGCATGTTCTAATGCGATATGCGTCAATCTCCTTTGATCGTACAATCACCACTTCCCTGCGATTTCTGTCAATTTTAGTAGTCTACCAAATTTCTTTCTCATCCGCCACTTATACCTTGACTCTAGTCTGCACTCTGCAACCATAATACTCCTATGAATTCACACAATTTCTGTCAATTATCTTCAATTTGCCAGATTTTAGACTGTCACGATTATTCCTTTTGCAGCTAATCAATAACCAGACATCAGTTTACAAAACATCTAACCACCAAGCCAAGGGTAGTTACCAGCATAACCCTCTATCACCAAAAGGATTATTATAGAATAAAAACATAACAAACACAGAATTGTGTGAGTTTGAAACATAAGGAACACAGGTTCAATCATTTCACAGGGAATCTAAAACCTCCAGAATTAGACCATTCACGCATATAAATTACAGAGATGCAGCAAGATACTAATTACGAAATTAATAATCATATATTCACACTACCAGTGCACAAATTCAACTATTCAAGCAAAGAAACCCCGATTTTCACACAGATATATACAAATCCACACTTTTTTGGTATTTATAAAATATTTACAAAGGAAATCGTCACATTCGACTGTAGCAGTTCTTTTCCATAAAATCCCTCTACTACTCTTTCTAACCTATAGCTAACCTCCAATTCTCTTCCCAAAAGGAAGAACTCTTTGAAAAAAACCTCTCCAATGTTTCTAAAGCTTACAATATATAAAAGAAAAGGATTCATGAACCATTTTAGTTCTGATCCCACAATTCTCTCACTTTCTCCTAAAGAATCTTTTTAGCTCCATTTTTCCTCAACAAAATCCTAAATTAGATATTTCAAATCCCTAAAATCCTCACTCTTCATAAGATTACTCATTCATTCCTAAGATCTCTACAACTCATGAGATATTCCCTATTAATCAAATTACATTCCAATCTCTTTAAAACTCAAAATAAACTTAGGAAAATAAATAAATAATTAAGGGAACCCACGCCCTTTAGTAAATGTGGGATAAGACGACTAGGTCTCATATACCTTGAATAATGCTCCTGCATCAGACTCCCCAGGTTGAAATAACTCATGGACTCCTATTAATTAGTCTTCCCATTTCCTCTGTTGTAAAATTCATCAGATTTCATCTTTTAACTGGTTGTCTGACCTCTTTCAATTGCAGGTGCATTTACTACCTTCTCTCTTTCTCCTGGATGCCAAACTCTATTTTGTGGATGTCCTTTTTCTTTGCTTTCATAAACATCTCCTTTTCATAATGTTTTGGTGCTGATATCCTACATAAACAACTCCTCAAACAACATAATTTTCTGCTCCTTTGTCTATTGTTGTCTTGTCATCATCTCAATGGAATTGAGTTCCAAATTTATGTATTTTCCATTGTCTTGTACCTGACTGTATATTTTGATTTCTGACTCAATCAACAACATCTTCTTCTATCTATAAACCATTTCCTTTATGTTTTCCTATATATCCCTCCATCTTTCCTTGACTTGCTGACTTTGAAAATTTCTCATGCTCATCACCTTTGTAGTTTTCGTCACCCACCTATCCAATATCTTGAGTAGAATTCTCTCAATCTCAAAATAAGATTATTTCTTGTTTAATACAAAAACATATAACCTTTCAACCACATATTGTCCATCATTTGCAAATATTTTAGTTATTGAACTTGGCTCAATTGCCTCCATATTCCTACTACATTTAACTAAACTATTCATCCCAATTTTCAATTCGAAATTCAAAATAAACTCTCGACATTCAATTCTTCTTTGAATCAAGAAAAAAACCTGTTTGTGGACTGTACTTTCACATCCTCCACAATTTTATTTCTCTTTTGCAATGAATTGTTTAAGAGCTATTCCAACTTTCCTTCATTCATCCTGAACTTCTGAGCCAACTAGTTGCTTACTCTCATCTTCTTGTGTCCATAAGGAAAAGTGTCTTTCTGCAATTCTAGAACTTACATACTCCTTCATGTTTGCACAAATAAACACATCTCCAAGAGCAATTTGTCCTTCATCCTGAAAAACACATTAAACAATTAACAATTCAAAATCAGAAAATACATTACATTTTCCGCTAATTCTGCTCCATAATTTCTCTGATTTGTCATCCTCCTAATGCACATATGACATGTCAAACTTGTCATATCCTCCTCCATATTTTCTTATTTTGAAATGGTCTTGTTTGTTTTTACTTTTCTCTGAATGTTATCTAATTTATGAATTATGTTCTCTACTCTTCTGTTTGGCCTTCCTTCTAGAATTTCTCTTTCTTTTCAATCAAAATCTACCAATCTCTGATTTTAGAACCTAAAGTTCTCTTTATTTCTATACAGGAAGCAAAATCACCATATACAACAAATTTTCCATTCCATTGTAAAGTCCCTATCACAATAGTAAAAATTATTGTCAACACCATGAATATGACATTCCACTGAACTCCTTTGCTGCTTACTGCAAATGCATAGTTCATGAAAGCATCCTTCCCTTCATCCTTTGAGATTTCCTATCTCTTTCCAAGTCTCTGATTACATTCACCCTTACTCTTTTTGCAATTTGTAAAAATAATATTGTCTTCAATTTTTTGTTGTGCATCAGTCTCTACCAACCTCTCTTTAAGTTCTTGATTGTCCTCTTTTCCTTTCTTCTTCACAGCCTTTAATGGATTAACTGTACCTACTTGGATTGAATTCCCCTTATAAATTTCTGTTTTGTCATCTTCCATAGTGAAATCTTTAATGAGATCCATTTCCATTAATGCTTCATTATATCCTCCCAAGACAATTTCTTGCCCATTAACTATCAATAGAGGTTCATAATTTTTGAATAAAAATTGAAGAGATAATCCCATTACTTCAAGTTTTTACACTGCATATATACTCTTGTTTTCTCTTGTCATAAGGTTATCTACATACTTCTTTTCTACTTCTCTTTTTGCAATCTGCAATTTCCTTTTTCCTTCAAGCCATCTGCCATCTTTTTGCCAAGTCTTACTAGATTCATCATCTTCAACCTCCTTAGTAGTCTTCAGCATTTGTCCATGTTTAGTGTTTTTGAATACATGTTCAATTAGAAACAGTGCTATTATGACCATCTCTTCTAACAACGTCATTTCTTCATAAACCTGCATAAACATATCTTGTAAAGGTTGGTCATCACCTACATACATACACAAATCATCAGTTTCAAAAACACTAGGCTCCTCTGTCTTTGATATCTCAATCATCACATCTCTCTGTTGATTCAAACTTGTCTAACAGTTCAGAAAACCATCAATGGTTCCTTCCTCAGCAAGGTAAACCTCTTTCTCGGGTCTACAATAGCTAATAGCTATATTTCACCTCTAACTTAGCTGCTCTCAATTCCTCACTTAATATGATGTAAATTCTCCTCTTTATTTGTCTCTGCAGGAGATTCCATTTTATTTTCTTTATTTTCATAGTCCAAGCATACCTTTGGTCTTTCGCATCCCTCTGTAACAGTTCCATCAGTACTTCAACATGGACTATTATGTCGGCCTCCTCCATCTCATATTCTTCATCAATCATCTTCTTCCATATGAAATTTTCCTTAGCACCTTTCTTTCTTCTGTTGTGGCTTCTCTCTGAACCCCTGCTATGACTATCAGTAGTCATTTTCTCATCTCACTCTATGAGTTCCTAACTCACAATGAGTTTCACTAAGCCTCTATAATAGCAAGTCCTCCTTGTTGTCATTTACCTCACCAATCCCCTCTCTGGACTTGGTCTTTGGGTAAACATCGGTTCTCTATCTCTGGAAC
>APFE030861603.1:54435-122356 GCA_000404065.3 Pinus taeda
AGCTAGTAGTCCCAGTTTTGGGATCCAGTGGGAAATCTCTGTGTATATGTGTTTTATGTGTTATGCTCTCGCATTTTTTATTTTTCATGTGATTTAGAATTCGTATGCAGGTAATTTCTGTACGGGGTTAAAACCAACAAAATGGGTTCTTTTTGTAGCTTCTGAAATGTCGCAGAAAAAATTTATAGTGAAAATGCCATGATGACCTATTTGGAGCAATGAAACCCTAGAATCCAAAGCTCTGATACCAAATGTTAGGAAACCAGCTCACAAAAAGGTAGAAAAGATAGATCAATGCCTTATAATTCAGCCTCTTTGAGGGGGTAACCTCCTTTACATTACACAAATGGACAATTCTTGGATGATAAAAATGACTAAACCTCCCTTCTATATATAGCAGTCTAAGGGGTCACAATATAATCAAGCGGACATAACAGTAATAACATAAGGGAACAAAAATAACAATAGTGGGTTTCTATGGGGTATACTAATAACAATATGGGGACAATAAGGGTATAATAAGGGTATAATAATAATAATAAGGGATACAATGACAATAGTAATGGGGGAATCACTAATATTATAGGGGCCTAACAACCTCTACCTCCTCCTATATTCCTATCTCCACCTCTTCCTCTACCTATACCTCCTCCAATCTTGTTTTCCTCATCAATGAAATTATGTACCTCTCCTCCCCCTTCTTCAGTCATGACATATTCCTCAGAACTAATGTAAGGTTCTTTTAATTTTTCTAGTTCCTCTATCAATGGGTGGCCAAAATAAGTTTCTTGTTCCTATTCTTCACTAGGAAGTTCTAATTCTTCTCCTAGAATTTGTTCACTAGTGGAGGATAGAAAAGCTACTCCAGTAGTTGGGGATGTAGGATTTTCTTCAATTATAGCTTTATTAGATGAAGCAGGTGAAGTTTTAGATTGGATTTTTTATCTTGAGAGTTCAGGAAGTCTTTCTTAACTTCCAAATGGAATTTGGATTTGAGTAGGTGGTGTGGAATTTCGAAGTCATGGTGAAGTGAGTGGATTTGTAGGAATTAAGCTTCTTTCTTGTCCTAAAAATATACCTATAGAGTCTCTATCCGTATGCATATCATGTTTTGAATTGATAATTTTTCTCTTCTTTTTTTTAACTTCTATTTGTACTTCCCCAACAATGACGCCAAAATGTTTAGTCAATTTAATGTTCTTAAATTGTCAGCATAAATTATCGACCAGTGTAGGTAAACTGATGAAGCAAAAGTGCATTGTATGTGCTATAAGTTATTTTATGTCTTCAAGGTGTTTATGTTATAGTTAAAGTCTAAATTTAGAATTAGTATGGAAATAGTGTTATTCTCTATATTAGAGTATTGTTCCTAAAATCTAATAGCTAGTTATTCTAAAATTAATATTAATTGAATCAAGTTTTGTGGATGGTTGAAGAGTGATCCTAAACTTACTATGTTTGATTGTTTTTTATTTTAATTTGAATTTTATGTTGCAGCCAAACTAGACTAACTATGGAATCATGTGCAAAGGGGATTTACTTTATCGAATTGGGAATGAATGATGCTTAAATTCAGTTGCCAAGGAAAAGGCTGTCACTCTTTAAATATTGCAGCATCACTCATGCAAAAGTGAAACAAGAACTAAATTGATAAACTATAAAACAACCAAACTGTGAATTGAAATAACTGATTTATACTAGGTAGAAATCCAATGAGATGATCAAACTATGCTAGGTAGAAATCAAATGAAATAACTAAATTATGCTAGGCAGAAAGCAAATGAAATTGTTGAAGCAGATATCAATTTAATCGCAAAATCCATTGGATTGCATCCTAAAACATAAAACAGAGTATCCATAATTTAACTCTAATAAATCAAAGGAAATCTATTTCCAATGGATCAAAGACCTGATATGGATGTAGGGGCCCTCCACGAGACAATCAACAACTTTAATCAACACAACATGGAAAGTATGAACCAAAGTCTATTAATCAAAAATAGTTTTAATAGGATATTCTTCAAAATTACATACAACGGTGTGCAACAAAACACAGAGCAACCATTGTTCTTATAACATTTCTTCAAATAACAACATGATAATTTTAAGCCTAAGTATCTTCATTATGATCCCTATCAAACCAAATTATATCGCTTAATCATAGATTTTCTATTTCAAAAAGCAAATCGATAATATTTCATGAAATTTAGACTCTATTCTGGCATATGATCTTGTAGTTGACTTTGAGGTTGACTACATTGTAGTGCGATTATCTTGAATGGTTGGCTCGAGAAAACAGGAAGCAATCTGTGAGGGTATCATTCCTCGTCTATCCATATCTTCTTTTGTTGATCTGGTGCACTTGAGCCATGGAAAAATTTAGGGGCTAATATTCACAAGTGGGCTAATTTTCCATGATTTTTCCCAAAAAAGGGTTCGCTAATTTCCATTTATTCTCAAAATGATTGGCCCAAATTTTATAGTATAATATTTTTTTATCCTAAAAATCGCCAAAATTATATGGATTATGCCTATAAAGTAATTAGTAATTTGGATATTTTTATAAATGTATCAATAAAAATTTTATGCTTTTCATATTAGACACCAATGAGATTCGCCAAGATTTATAAACTTTAAAATAAATTTCCATCCTTAAAATTTTTCCCAACTCGGACCCTATCAACAATGGAGGTAGTTGCAGATATGTGGACTAGATGCAGAATCAAGTCAATTCCGTAGTTGAATGCAGATTTTAAAAAACAATAAGGTATATGGACAAAATATGAAAAAGAGGACATGTAATTGCTTACCTTAACAAAACCTTATGTTTATTGCATTTATTTAGGTGATAGGAATAGGAAAAAGGAAGAAGTATGGACAAAAAGGGTGTCAAGGTAAAGCAGTCCTTGGACTCTACAATGGTTCCCCCCAAGCATATAATAATTGTATTAAAAAAATTTGACTTATCAAATTATTCTTTGTTGGGAACTTGAACTAGATCAACAAGAAGCACATAATCAACCACATGAGCATATGGATTGTACCTCATCAACGAGTTCAAGTTGTGAACATGCAGGTGGTGTGGCCTTCTGATTTGATATTTAAATTGTCCTTCACTTAGCTTATAGATTTGTCTAACATTAAGATGAAATGTACGAAAACCCTCAATTAAGTTGTTCTTTGTCAAGTTATGTTGAATGGCATTTCATTTTGTTTTAATAATTCCATCCTCTAAATCAACGCCTGGTGCAATGATTCCCCTATTTTCTTTTGAATTTTCACTAGGATCTTCACTATTGGCATTGACTATTTGAGAATGGTCAACTTTTATTTTATTCCTCCTCTTTTCTTCTAGATAAGTAACATCCTCATCATCAACTAGAATAGACACATTCTTGGGATTTTTCACTTTTGGTATTTCATGGCTCTTCTCCTTTCTAACATCGGTTCTAATCTCATCCTCAGTAATGACAACATATTCCTCATTGTCAATTTCAATTTCCTCACCTTCAAAAGTAACATGTCTACCTTTTGCTAGATTTATCCACTATAGGCATTCTTTATTGATCCCTTGGATGTAGTTTTGTAGCATCATGAATTACTATTTTTTTCTTGCATTCCATATATTCTTATGGCCCTTAGTAGAAATTGTTGACAATATTCATAATATCTTGCTCTATGAAATAAATGCCTCCCAACATAATTGAAAGATTTTGAATAAAATTATGTCAAACAAAATATCATATGTCAATAAAAACTAAGTTATAAAAAATATAATGATACCATTACAATAACACAAAACACATAAATATAAATACTTATGATATCTTGTGCAATCTCATTTATGATTTGTTTACACATATTTGTATATTCATTTGTCATTTCATACATTGACAATGCAAACTGATATTTAATCTTGTCATGTGACTTGGGAAGTTTTGTAAGTACATAAACAACTTCAGTGTCTAGTATCAAACACACGTCTAGTACTTTTCCCAACACCTCATAACTTCCACTATCGTTAGGGATATAAACATATAGATATATCTGCAGATGTTTTTTTCCCTCTTTATCTTTCACAAACCATACATGTTATGTATGCTCTGCTTCTTGTGATTTCTTCTAGTAAGAAATCAACTTCTTATCCTTTGATGCATTTGATTGATTTGTAGTTATTAGCTCAATTTTGGTTCGTTCAACAATATTTTTTTATGATCCACCTCTAATTTTAGCAGTCTTTGGTTCAGAAAGATTCACAGAAATCTTCCTTGATGCCATTTTCTTGCAAAAAAATACACATATATATAAATCAGTAAATTACAAAAAAACCAATAGCTCAAGTAAATAAAAAAAACGAAACAAAATCTAAAAATGAAAAAATACCATAAACATGCACATCAACCCCCATGACAAGTTAGATGTTAGGTTCATATAGGAAACAAAAAAAAAATCCATTCCTTACAAAAAATATATATAATTTTTCATTTGTCCCGAGTCCCTTGGCAGGCCAGGGGCCGATTCTAAGAATCGACCCCTTGCATGCCAAGTAGTCGATTCTCAGAATCACCCCCTGCCTACTAGGGGGTCATTGTGCCTTAGTGTCAAGTTGTTCATGTGCTTGTGGGCAGGTGCGCTTGACCGTGGGCGTGCACACCCAAGGCAAAATGCCCGTCTAGTTTCCAAGGGGTCGATTCCTAGAATCACCCCCAGTAGATTAGGGGGTCGATTCTCATAATCGCATCCCTGGCCTACAAGGTGTGATTCTGAGAATCAACCCCCTAGCAGGCTACGGGGTCGTTTTGTGTTTTTCCTCAGGCGGCCATGCCCACGGCCGAGTGCACTCACCCATAGGACTAGCCTGGCGGATAGTGCGCCTAGCCGTGGGCGTGCTCGCCCGCGGTAGGGTAGAGTGCTACAAGCCTTTGGGTGGGCGCTGGTGGCCATGAACATGCCCACCTACAGTAAGGCAGAATGTTGTAGGCCTGTCGGTGGGCGTGACTAGTCATGGGCATGCATGCCCAAGGTAGGGTGGAGTGTTGTAGGCTTGTGGGGGGGGGGCGGCGCTCCCAGCTATGGGCGTGCCCTCCCACAGCAAGCCAGAGTGCTACAGGCCTAGGTTTATGGGCGGGCACACTTGGCCATGGGAACACTCGGTCGTAGCAAGGCGGAGTGCTGCATCACTGAGCCCTCACGCAAGCGGGCACGCCCATAGTGGGGGCGCCCGATGGCACCCACCCCTATGTGCCAAGCCTTTGGTTCGATGCACTTAGCTGTGGGCATGCCCACCCATGGTAGGAAAAAGTGTTGCAGCACTCCGCCTTGCCATGGGGGTGGGTTTCGTCGATAGGCGTGCTTGACCCCTGTGGGTGAGCGCGCTTGGATGTGGGCTTGCCTGCCCTCAGCAAAACAACCCCCAGGTAGGCCAAGGGGCCGATTCCGACAATTGGTTACCTAACCTACAAGGTTGTTGATTTTCCCTAGGCATGCACGCCCACAACCGAGAAACCCACGACCAGGCCCACCATGCCCACTTCTAACGTAGTTGTCTCCTGCTTGCCAGGCGGCTATCAGGTAAGCCTAGCTCATGTCAATTTTTAATTTCTAAAGAAATATAAATTTGATTAATAAAAGTTTCAATATTATTTTGTTGGAATCTATTTTTTGTCTGGTATTTTACACAAAAATAACAACCCAACTAACACATAACTACTAATAAATCTATGGGCGTTTAAGACCTGCACTTCGCAAAAGGGAAACTAACCTTTCAAATGTGATAACCTTTCGTTGAATATGTTGTTGATAACAATGTAGGTGCTCCACAAAATCACTTCAAGTCTTTTAATGAACCTTGAAAAGCAATGATGTGATTTGAGGAATTGTGATAATGAAATTTATGATATAGCGGAAATTACAGAATTGTTCTACCGCATGGTGAATGTGGTATTAATTTGTTTTTATAAAAACTTTAACATATAAATCATGTTATGGAGATATAGTAATTTATGATAAAGTGAACATTACGAAATTGTTTCACTGCATGGTGAATTCGGTATTATTTATTTTTATATAAAAACTTAACATATAAATTGTGTTATGGCAATATAGTAATTTATTTTAAATATGTGATAGAAGATATAATAAAAATTTAAAAATTATTCAATTGTCTAGTCAATGCTATATAGTTTAAGTAAAAAATTAATTGAGGTAAAAGATTTAGTTTACAATTTTAATGTAAATATTTAGTTTAAAAGATTAATTTCATAAGAAAATTTTAGTTAAAATTTTTCAATAAATTGTAGAAGAAAATTTTGGAGGTAAATACATGAAACAAAATTTGGAGGGAAACTTTTCGGTGAAAAATTTTAGAGGCAAACTTTGGAGGGAAATTTTCATTCTTTAGGCTATATATTATCATTAGGAGAGAGTGCATTTGTATCATTCAACCTCTTCTATTTGAAAGGCATGGATTCTTTTTATAGTGAAGTTTCGCTTTGTTAAGCATTAACATCTTCGTCGTGTAACAACTCTATTCATATTGATGAATATAACGGAAATCCTTTCACTATGAATAGAGAGTCAAATATTCCACTTAGTCCTTGTCCTAAGGACTATAAGAGTAGCACTTATGAAGGGAAGGATGAAGAATTTCAAATAAATAAGGAGTCACAGGCTCCACCTAGTCCAAATCCTATGGACTATGAGAGCAGCAGTGATGAAGAATTTCAAATAAATAAATAGCCATGGTTTCCACTGAGTTCTAATCATATGAACTATGAGAGTAGTAGTGATGAGAAGCATGATGAATAATTTCAAACAAATAGAGAGTTTTAGTTTCCACTTAGTCCTAATCCTATGGACTATGAGAGTATCAGTGATGAAGGCCAAGATGAAGAATTTCCAATAAATCGAAAGTCACAGTTTCCACTTAGTCCTAATCCTATGGACTATAAGAGTAGCAGTGATGAAGGCTAGGATGAAGAATTTCCAGTAAATTGAGATACGTAGTTTCCACTAAGTCCTAATCCTATGGAATATGAGAGCAGCAGTGATGAAGACTAGGATTTTGGAATTTCCAATAAATCAAGAGTCACAGTTTCCACTTAGTCCTAAGCCTATGGAATATGAGTGTAGCAGTGATGAAGTCCAGGATGAAGAATTTCCAATAAATTGAGAGTCACATTTTCCACTTAGTCCTAATCCTAAGGAATATGAGAGCAATAGTGACGAAGGGCAGGATGATGAATTTCTAGTAAATAGAGAGTCACATTTTCCACCTAGACCTAATCCTAAGGACTATGAGAGCAGTAGTGACAAAGGGTAGGATGAAGCACTTAGTCCTAATCCTAAGGACTGGGAGAGCATCAGTGATAAAGGGAAGGATGAAGCACTTAGTCCTAATCCTAAGGACTATGAGAGCAGCAATGACGAAGGGGAGGATGAAGAGTTTCTAGTAAGTAAAGAGTCACATTTTCCACATAGTCCTAATCCTATGGACTATAAGAGTAGCACTGACAATTCACATGATGAAGAATATCCAAAAAACTTTGAGTCAAATTTTCCATTTAGTCCTATTTATAAGGACTATGAGGGTATCACTGACAAAGGGAAAGATGAAGAATATCCTCCAAGTCAATATTTCAAAAGCATAGATGATCATAGTGAGGATAATATTCCTCCTAATGATGATGAAAATTCTTATACAAATGATGATTCAAGGATGAAGACGTCGCCAACAAATGTTGTATTTGATCTAGGAGTATCTTATGTTCAGTTCAATCGACAAGGAAGTCTAGTTCATCTTTATCTTCATCAGCTTCGCTAGTTTGTCATCAATTCTTCATGGTGGAAATGTGGTCCAAATTTCATGTAATTTTGTGACCAAAGTTTGTAATGCTTTTAAGGTTAAGGTTAAAACATAAGTGCTAAATCCTAAGTTTAAATACCTAGCACTAATCCTAAGTTCTAAGCCCTAGCACAAATATCTAAGAGGTAAAACCTATGTAATAAACCTTATGCACAAACCTTTGTAAAAATCACTTTCAGACTTATGTTAAAACATATGTCTTTAATACCCATGCTATGAACCTACAGAGTTAACTGCGTGGGGAGAAGACACAGTGGAACCATCAGCCATGTGAGCAATCAGAACATAGTTTGGAAGTTGCATGGTTTTGAAGCCAACCGTCAGAAGACCACAACTATCGTGTGTAGCAGCTGTCACATGCAATTGGGTCACCGCACAGTTAGCTGGAACCACCGGACTGATCCACTAGGCTACCTCTAGGGGTTAGATCACCCGGTCACATGCCAATGGTTAAGCCTCCATGCCGTTTCCAAACTGTCAACAGTCCAGTGCTTATCCTAAAATTTATTTTGGGTTTTTGCGATGGGTTTTGCTCTATTTTTAATTGAATCGCCATGTAACTTATCCTTAGGTGTCCTCTTGTGACAAGACCGAGGCATTCCAAACTTAATGAAGCACATTCATGCCTAATTCTAGCAGCAAGGGATCAAATGAACCAAAAACACTATAAATTCAACCTTTTTTATCATGGAGAAGGGCACTGGAGAGATTTTATGACTTCTATGCATATGTTGAGCTAGAGAGGCAATTCTTGTTTTCAATGTATCTTGGTCATTTGGAGGTAGAATTGGGAACCAAGACATGCATTGGAAAACTAGGAGAGAGAGATTTCTATCGACAGAGACTATAGGTTCTTGTGAGAACATTCATTTTGGTGTTACTGTTGTGTAAAGACTTCCTTGGATCAATCCTTAATAAAACAGACACCCATCTTGAAAGCGAACTGAGAGACGTATTCCATCAGGGACGAAATCCATAATCAATGTTTGTTGTCCTCTATCTCTATTCTTGCTGCAAATTCATGTTTAATTATGCTTATTAAGTTCTTTATTAAGACATAAATCAATTTTTTTCCTTCAGTCTGCCATATTTAGCACATAAAGTTAACAAGCAATTTAGTGTTGGCAAATAATCAATTCTACTTCAGCTTTAGTTTATGATCGATTTCAGATCATATAATTTGGTATCAGAGCAGGTTGCATTTTGTAGAATTTTTGCCAATGAATTTTAATCAGGTCAAGATCATGATGTGAAGAAGGAACACTTCAGGAGTTCCATCTAGAAATTAGAAAGCGAAAAGTCATTCATCGATTGACAATGACAGTATCTGATGCAGGTGAAACTCCTGAAGGGAAGGTCCTAGACCAGAAACAGTTTGAGAAAATGTTTTCGAGCATGCATCAAATGTTGGGAGAACTCTACGAAGATAAGAAGGCAACAGATGCAACTTCTTCTTCAAAGACATTGAAGAAGGACAATGGAAAAGGCAAGGCTGATAAGCCTCCTTCTCCTCCATCATCTCCTTTATCGTCATCTTCTTTTTCTTCTAGTTCTGATTCTGAAACAGAAAAGAAACCTAAGAAATAATCTCTTTTGAAACTTGATGTAAAATTTGAGTTACATGTTTATGATGGAAAAATGAATCCTAAAAAGTTAGATAACTAGATTAAGCAGTTAGAAGTGTATTGTCATATTCAGAACATTTCTTATGAAAAAACAAAAATTGAATTAGCTACACTTAGAATGGGGGGAACAACTTTAATCTGGTGGGAAAGTAAAACTCAAATGGATGTAAAGTAGAAAGGTAAAGTCATTTCTTCATGGTCTAAATTTTTAAATTCTCCCATAAAACAATTCTATCCTTTAGGATACATGCAGCAAGTTGTTATTGATTGGCCGCATTTGAGGCAAGGTAAAGGGAAGAATGTTCAGGAGTTTACTTGGGAGTTTAGAAAGAAATCTTTGGTTCTTGGTATTCCACTAGATACAAGTGAAACTTTATTAAAGTACATTGGAAGATTACATTCATATTTACATCATACATTATTGATGTTTAATCCTAATGACTTTGATGAAGCGTGTGTTCAAGCCATACATATTGAATCAGGGGGCAGACCACTCAAAGTTTTACAAAAACCATTCAAACAGTTGGAAATCAAGGATTCCAAAGACAACAAGAGGAAGAGAAATTTGAAGGGAAAGAGATCAGCGACAACTCATAAGGAAAGTGAAAGGCCTACTTGTACTCACTACTAGAGAATCGGACATGATGAATCCAAATGTTGGAAACTTCACCCGGAACTCAAACCAAACAAGTTCGAGAAGAAGAAAGTTGAAAAGAAGGCTAATGCAGCAATCCAACTAGATTTGGGCTACGACTCAGGCGATGAAAGGAAAATAATCACAATGGTTTCAATAGGTAACACTTCTGACGCTGGTTTAAGTTCTAGTATTTCTACAACTTCTTCAAACATAAATCATCTGAATCAGGATAAAAGAGTTGAATTATTTCATATAAGGATAACCTCTAAGCACAAGAAAATAGATACATTGTTTGACAGTGGATCACAGAAAATTTAATATATGAATATTTAGTTAAGAAGTTGGGTTTGGAGACACAAAATCATCCAATACCATACCCATTAGGTTGGTTAAATAAAGAGACTCAGATTAATGTCACAAAGCAGTGTCATTTAAAATTTCCCATTGCAACTAATTACATTGATGAAGTGGATTTAGATGTGATTCTAGCAAACATATGTGGAGTAGTGCTAGGAATTCCTTATCTCTATGATCATGATGCAGTGTTTCATAGGAAAAAGCATAAATATCACCTTAAGAAAGATGGAATTGAATATATTATCAAGGCACATAAACTCAAATCACACTTGGATTTAGTTTCAGTTAATCAGATGAAGTGATTAATAAGTTCCAGTAAGAGATATGTACTCATGGTTGTAAAAGAACAACATAAGGATCAACATGATGCTTTTTGACGTTGTGAATCTCAGTTTAAATATAGATTGGTTAAAATGGTAGATTATTTTCAAATTCCATTTAAAGAACCAAAACATCTTCCTCCTAAATGGGAAATAAAACATGAGATACAATTAATCTTTGATGCCCCTCTTCCTAATGTCAAAATACATCGCATGTCAGTTATGGAGAACGAAGAAATAAAGAAACAAATCCAAGAATTGATTGAAAAAGGTTTGATTCAACTTGTTCGTGTCAGTCTTGGCAGCCTTCCTCCAGTGATCAAACATGCTCTTACAAAATGATTTTAAGTTGTTAAGGTAACATTTTGTTATTTCAGTGAGTCTTCAAGCAAAATTTGGTCACTAGGCATTCGGTCTAGGGTTTGATTTTTACCCTTGTCAAGGTTGTCCAAATGTCGGTCCATGTCACCGTTCAGCTGAGTGTACCATCATTCAGAGAGTTTTCATTATCATGTCAAGTCCCACTGGATCATTTTACACCTTGTTCATGCTTCAGTTGCGCCTAGGTAAGGTAATTTCCCTCTCCTAGGGTTTTGAAGGCAATTTCTCTTGGGCGGTCAAATCATCAGCAAAACTAGTATCCTGATGTTCATACACCTTCCCCTATCCTTAAAGTACCTTATCAAAAACTTCCCATCACTGAGATCTCCCAAATTCCTCATTTTCGCACAAACCCTAGTTTCTTGCTAAAACTTGGCAATTTTCTAGGTCGGGCCTGTGTTTTTCCTTTTTGGACCCCTTCCCCTCACTCAATTTCTGAGATTCTACTTTCCCCTACTTCCTAACATCCCTCCATACTTTCCAAAATTTCCTCAAGAATTTAGAAGCTCCCTATCCCCTTCATTTCGCTTCATTTCGACAAATCTCTTGTTCTCCACATCGGGGCTGGTTTCACTCAAATGTTGTTTCTGAGCAAGGAAAGATGCATTTGGAAAGATTGAGAGAGGTTTTTGTCCATAACAGAACAAAGAAGAAAAATGTCCTTCACTTTTTACGTAGGGGTCATGGTTTTGGAGAAATGTCAAACATATAGTTGCCTCGGGAGAATTGATGCACCTCTGAAGTGACCTTGGAAAAGTCAAATTGTCTCCTAGCTCAGTTGGCCAAATGACTTTCGTGATGAGTCCAATGATAACTATACAAAAGGATCTTTCCAATGAGCTATCATGAGCTCCATTTGGAGTTGCGGAAGGCATTCAAAAGTTGACTGTAACAGCACTCTGCCTTTAGGTAGCCTCATTTGGCACATTTTGACCAGTCTTGGGAGATTTGATTTTTGACAAGGAACATGAACTCCAAATTGACAAATTCTAGTATGGTTGGAAAGTAAACTCCAATACCTTTCCAACGCGCTATCCTATGCTCAATTTGGACACTGGGAAGGCCTCCAAAAGTCCTTCGAAAAACGCGTGATGCACACAGGAAGAGAAGCGCGGCGCATATAACTAGGGTGTGGCGCACACAGACAGGGGCGCGGCGCACAGAGATAAAGCACCTAGAATGTGCCAAATTGCCTCAAGTTTCCTATGAAACCCCTCAAATCAATAGGTAGGCTCTATATCAGGGCTTTCTCATCAAATTTGATAGAGATATGATGGTTTATTGCCTGTGATTGAATGCAAAAAGTTTCATAAAGCAAACACAAGAAGACATCAAAGAAAGACTGTTCTGCTAGGGTTTTTGCTACTGTGTTTTTGCTGCCAAGGTTATTCCTCCTACCCTACCCCTGCTCCTTATTTCCCTATGCCATTGTCCCCATAATCATTACCCTAACATTACCAAGATCATACTCCCTTTCCCCTCCTCCTATTGCTCAATAAACACAAACCCTACCTTACAAACCCTAAAACCCTACCTTGCTAAAAACCCAAACCCTACCCTATCAAAATACCCCAAAAACCCCAGTATATCCTTAAAAAAAATTCTCCTATAAACCCCTATTCCAATTATGTTATCCCCATCCTAATGCTCCCTATTAAATTGTCCCCGTGGTGGCAGATTGTCAAAGCAACTTCTAGCTTCATTTAAATCAAAGGGCAGCCCAAATTAAACTTTTAAAACAACAGTCATGGCATCCGAGGTTTCATCAGAATATGAGGAGGAGACCCACAATGACACAGCTTCAAGAGAACAAGCCCACAGGAGAAATCAATGAAAATAGGGAGTTTTGGCTTGACAAAGTAAATTTCCATTTAAACTATCTTCTTAAGAAGGCCAAAAGAGATAACAAATTCCAAAGACGCATGGCTACTCATTGTTACACAAGGAATCAGGTCTCCAAAGTCAAAATCAAGAAGTTGAAGAAAATACTCCAGGAAACCCTAATTAGGAAAATAGAGAAGGTTAAGTTGGATTTGCTTGTTGATGCTCCCCTCAGAGCAATACAGGACAAGGACAAGAAACCTATGCATGATGAGGGGCCATCAGGTGAACAGGAGGCCGATTTCATCCTCATTCAGGATGATGATGGAGATTGGAGAGGGCCAAATGGATCATCAAGTATTTGGAGCAGAGAAACAAGAAACCTGAGGACCAACATGAGATCATGGAGCTGCAAAACATCTGTGAAGACCAGCAGGCTGCCCAAAGAAGCCTAAATGAGAAGACACCTATTCAGTAGGAGATAGAGGCAGATTGAGAGATTTGGCTCGAGAGGATCCACATCCACTTATAGAAGCTATCGACAAAAGCACACAAGGACAGGACATGCTCAGGAACATGAAAAACCACTATTGGGCACAGAACAAGGTTTGCAAGCACGAATAAGGAATTTGAAGGCAAACCTAAGGAAGGCATCAGAAAGTAAAAAGAGGCAAAAAGAGCATGATCGACTCTAGATGTTGGATGAGGAAATCCTTGGCCCACTATAACACTTAATGAAGAAGCTCTAGACCAAACTGCAAGAAATTTGGAGCACATTTTTGCATTTTGAAACTTTTTTGTGCAAAAAACAGGGTTGTTCTCCCTATGCGTCGCGCACCCTGTGCGCGCTAAAATCTAGCACTCCAATTGAGAAATGGTTTTCATTTTTGGATTCAGCATCGAAAAATACATCTACTGGTGTCCAGACTAGAAATTTTGATAAGTTTTGGGTCTCCTAAAGGTCAAAAAACACCCAAAAATGGCCTTTCTGCCACTTTTTGGACACATAAAAAGTAGTCTTGGGAGAATGAGGATTTGGAGGGGTAAATGAGCTTCAAATTCATAAATTCTAGTGGGGTTAGAAAGTAGACAGGCCAATATTTCCAACAAGTCCACTTGGGTACATTTTGGACACCTGCAAGTGCCCCAAAACGGGCCCAAAAGTAGCACGACACACAGAGAAAAGCACGCGGCGCACGGAGGAAAGTTTGCCTAGTTTGCTCCCGTTTCGCGAAATTTTGGGTCACGACTTCTCCAAGTGGGCCCGGTCGTCTACACTTCAGTTTTTGGGCACCAAAGGTGGCATTTAAAATTTTTTTTCTCCAGATTGACTTCTATCCAAGTGGCGAAGGAAGGCAAACGGTCACCCCAAAGCCAAATGTCATATTTGCAGCACTGCACCTGTAGCTGATGGTTGGCTCTCCATCTCCATTTTGAAATGATTTGAGTAACTTCCCAACCCCTGGGCATTCTATCTCTTCCTCACACATTCAATTTGTATGCAAGTTATTGCAAAGGGTTGGTTGGCTTGTAACTTCTAGGAGACTGTGGGAAAGAACTTTGTTTTGCATTTTATATTTTTCAGAAATTAATAAAGGAAACGACTTTGTTTCTGAGATTCCTGTGGTTGTTGATTATAGCAAGTGTTTTATTATGTTACATTGTATCTTGTTATGTTTTTTATTCCATTTCACATTCATTTCTGGTGAAATTTTTCGAGTGAGATCAGGTAGAATTCAATTCTATTGCTCTACCTGTGGGAAAATTTCATGTGCAGTGTTTCATTCTTCTGTTGAAAAGGATTCATGTTGTCCATGCCCTTTTCACCTTCTTAATTATTCTCTCCATTTCTTAGTTATGTTCCATAGTTTCATTTCGTATCCATTTCTGGTGAAATTTTTCGAGTGAGATCAGGTAGAATTCAATTCTATTGCTCTACCTGTGGGAAAATTTCATATACAGTGTTCATTCTTCTGTTGAAAAGGATTCATGTCGGCCATGCCCTTTTCACCTTCTTAATCAATCTTTCCATTCCACCATATTTCAAAACTAAATTGCTATGCTTTCAGCCTACCTTGTCTCACGAAATAATATGTACCTTCATGTTAAATTCTCTGTTAATTGAAGTCGAGTGGTCCCATAACATCCCAGAAACACAGTCATTCACAAAAATCACTCCGTGTTTTCATTTCCACTTACTAGCCTAAGAGAAATAGTTCATTGTAAGTCATCTCAACCCATTTCATTTACTTATTCATTGAGTGTGACTCGGAGAGAGCCCTCTCCTATTCTGATAGGGCTAGCTACCAGACTGAGTATGGTTTGTGGTTACCCTGAATTTTGCCTTCTTTCAGCCTGAGGCGGATTTAGGTGCTAACATAGTGGCAACTCCACTGGGGAGAAAAATGGTTTGCTTGAAGATTGTTTTGCCCCAGTACATCCATCAAGCTCAGATCTGATGGTTGATGGTGAACAACGATCAGACATAAGAAGACGGCTGAAATCATTCACCTGTTGACTCCATTCGCTGAAGAATCTAGCAATCGGTCCTTCATGGTGACTCCACTAGAGGACTAACTTTTTCTCTGCAAAAATGGAAGGATCTTACACAAAGTTCAGGTATCCAAAGTGGAATAGTATTCAGGACCTACTCAGCTTCCTTGTGAATTACTTCTTCGTTGTTCTTGAAGCTGCCCTGAAAATTTTTCAGAATTTGTTGTATGATAAAGGTGATCAAAATCATCACTCGATATATTCAAAAAGTGTAAATAGTGAGTTTCCCTTTGATCCTAGCTTCCTTACTTTTCCTATACCTTATGATGACTCTCTTCAGAGTGATGAGCCTAAAGAAAACAAAACTGAGCCCATAGCTCTTTTACATATTCCTACAGTTGTCATAATCCCAAATAGGTATAAACCTCTGGTTTTACCTTTTGTTCTTCATGCTTTCCCCAAAAACTATGATCTATACTTGCCAAGATTTGACGGTGAATGTAAGAATGTCAATGCTGAGCAACATGTGCAGAATGTCGAGAATTTTCTAGACCTTTATGAAATTGATGAAGGAGATGTCAGTATAAGGCTTTTTGCTCTTTCTTTGCAAGGCAAAGTCAAGAGCTGGTTCAAAGCCCTGCCCGATGCGAGCATCACAGATTTACAGCAGTTCATCAAAGTTTTTCTTGACAGGGGGAGGATCAGACAGAACCTTTTCCTTATCGTAGAAGAGTATATTCAGATGAAAAGACTACCAGGGGAGACAGTACAACAATTTTCAGCCATATTTAATCAAGTTTATTATTCGATGCCGGTTGATATAAGACCTACTCCTCGATCTGCTCTCTTGCACTACCCAGGTGCCTTTGATCCGGAAATGGAGTTTCAACTAAGAGAAAAGAATGTCGCAACACTTGAAGAGATGCAGAACAATGCAATAAATGTAGAGGCTCATTTGCTGATCAGAAGGGCAAGGTTGAAAGAAGAAGAGTTGAAAAACATGGATCTAGAGAAAACTACACCCTCAGAGGAAAAGCTTGACATTTTGGTGAGTGTAGTAGAAGAGATGGTGAGAAAAATCACTACAAAAGATGAAAATGGCGTTCATGAACAAGTGGCTGATCCAAAACATTTTGTTTCTTATCTCAGTAGTCATAAGGATTGTTTTGTAGATCATATTGGAGAAGAAAGACCTATTGATATGACATGTATGCTTGATGACGTGTTTTATACTGACGATTTGCCTCAGTTTGATCAGTATGATGATGATGATTATGTTCTCCAAACAGAAGCTAATCTTGTAAACAAATCAGCAACCAGTTTATGGGATGAGGAAGTTCGCTTACAGCAGCTCGAGTACAGTGATCAAACGAGGCATATCAGCTATGGAAATGATGAGGAAAGTGCAACAGATTTTGAGGTAAGTGAAGGATCTTTGCCTTTTTTCTTTGATTCATGTCAGTTCATCAGAGATAATTTCCATGCAATCAGACATCAGCTATCAACAAATCCTGATTTGGATCCTCTTGAGAGAGATGAAAACTTTGTTCCAGACTTCTTATATTCAGAGTTCCAGCCCCCAAATGCCATTACTAGTCAGGTTTCACATGAAGACATAGAAGCTGGCTTATATGATCAAACGATACAAGAAGATTCCTTACCTCTCTGTTTTGAACCATTTCAGTTTTTGCGGGGTAAATTGCATAGTAAATTTTCAAATGAAAATCTTGTAGGAAATCAACAATCTCTCAATTTTAATGTTGAAGATGAGACAGATGGAGAAATTTTTGAGCAGGTCGTTAATAAGAAATCTTCCCCTGAAATGATTGATGAAATCATTTTGGATACAGAACCAGATTTGCAACCACCAAACACAATTCAAGGTCAGATTACAGATGAAGGTGAGGCAGCCGAAATACATGATTTAAGGAAAAATCTTCGTAATATCTCTAAAGAAAAGGATGACAGTCCGGTGAACAGCTTTATAGATCAACAGGTTGAAGATTTCCATATGGATGGAAATGATGAAAGAAGAAGTTTTGTTTCGGATCTGGTGGAAATAAAGATGATATGCAAGAAAATGATGTTCCAATCTCAGATAATGGGGATGATGAATCAGATCAAGAGACAGATGGTGAGGAGGAAAAAGAGAGTTGCATGGTTGAGGCTGCCTCAAATGGAGAAAACAGAGGTATAAACCTAACTGGCCTTATCTCACCAGAACTAAATCTTCATGAGGAGGTAGCTCATTCAGTTCATGAACAGCAAGATGAGAATTTGGCTCAAGTAAGTGAAAAAGTTTCCTTGGATGAATCATTGGTAGATGGTATGAATGTTAGTGATAAGTTTCAAGAATCATCTTAAGTTTCTTTTCTCATGATTAATGAATGTGATGAATCTTATGAGAATCTGGCTGTCATATAATATGAATATAACTTACAATATATTCAGACTACCAAAGATCAGACCATTCAGGACTCAATTTCAGATTCTTCTTCATATGTTTCATGTTTTGAAATGTGTTTTCAAGAGGAGATTCACTCATCTACCTGTTCATAATTTTCTGAGGATCAAGAACATACTCATACTGAAGTACATTATGAAGGAAAATTAGAAGCAAAGGAGAAAGAAACCTCGTTCTTTCAGCAGGAGGATAGACTTCATGTTTTTCAATATCCTCTGGCACATCTGTTGCAGTCAGCCGTGAAGGTGTTTATTACAGTATTTAGTGATGAAAAAGATCATGGTCAATTATGTTTTTGGAGGCCCAGTTACCAGTATCTGTTGTTGACCAGAAGATCTGATCCGGAGAATCAATCAAGGAGGCATCTACTTGATTAGTTACGTTGGAAGACACATTACACATGATTGTACATATTACATTAGTACGTAGGTGATTGTCATCATGATTTGAAACCCTCGAATCTTGATGGACTACTGCCATTGAATAAGTTTTGTTAGTTCTGGTTTTAGTTAAGTCAGTCATGAGTCATTTCCTTTTGCATAGAGTCAAGTTTTACAGTCATTTTAGTTCGCATTGAGTCAGTTTGAGTCAAGTTTCAGTCAATAAATTGAGTCATGTTGGTTTGTCGGAATAATGGACTCCATAGCCCAATGGACGGAGGCACTGTCTACTCACCCAAAGATCTGCAATTCTTGGCACCTCCAAGGAGCTGCCATCCCTATTGGAGCCAATGTTAGTGTCATTCTTCGCAGCCTTCCTCCAATCATCAAACATGCTCTTACAAAATGATTTTAAGTTGTCAAGGTCAAATTTTGTCATTTCAGTGAGTCTTCAAGCAAAATTTGGTCACTAGGCATTCAGTCTAGGGTTTGATTTTTACCCTTGTCAAGGTTGTCCAAATGTCGGTCCATGTCACCATTCAGCGAAGTGTACCATCATTCAGAGAGTTTTCATTATCATGTCAAGTCCCACTGGGTCATTTTACACCTTGTTCATGCTTCAGTTGTGCCTAGGTAACGTCATTTCCCTCTCCTAGGGTTTTGAAGGCAATTTCTCTTGGGTGGTCAAATCATTGGCAAAACTGGTATCCTGATGTTCATACACCTTCCCCTATCCTTAAAGTACCTTATCAAACACTTCCCATCACCGAGATCCCCCAAATTCCTCATTTTCGCACAAACCCTAGTTTCTTGCTACAACCTGGCAATTTTCTAGGTCAAGCCTGTGTTTTGCCTTTTTGGACCCCTTCCCCTCACTCAATTTCTGAGATTCCACTTTCCCCTACTTTCTAACATCCCTCCATACTTCCCAAAATTTCCTCAAGAATTTAGAAGCTCCCTATCCCCTTCATTTCGCTTCATTTCGACAAATCTCTTGCTCCCCACATCGGGGTAGTTTCACTCAAATGATGTTTCTGAGCAAGGAAAGATGAATTTGGAAACACTGAGAGAGGTTTTTTTCCATAACAGACCAAGGAAGAAAAACCTCCTTCACGTTTTACATAGGTGTCATGGTTTTGGAGAAAAGTAAAATTTTCTCCTATATCAATTGGCCAAATTACTTACTTGATGAGTCAAATGATAACTACACACAAAGAGCTTTCCAGTGAGCTATCATGAGCTCAATTTGGAGTTGAGGAAGCCATTCAAAAATTGACTGTAACAGCACTCTGCCTTTAGGTAGCCTCATTTGGCACATTTTGACAAGTCTTGGGCGATTCGATTTTTGATAGGGAAAATGAACTCAAAATTGAAACATTCTAGTTGGGTTGGAAAGTAGACTCAAATACCTTTCCAACGAGCTATCTCACACTCAATTTGGACACCGGGAAGGCCTCCAAAAGTCCTTCGGAAAAAGCACGATGCACATAGGAAGAGGAGCGTGGCGCATATAACTAGGGTGCGGCACACACAAACAGGGGCGCGGCGCACAAAGATAAAGCACCCAAAATGTGCCAAATTGCCTCAAGTTTCCTATGAAACCCCTCAAATCAACAGGTAGGCTCTATATTAGGGCTTGCTCATCAAATTTGATAGAGATATGATGGTTTATTGCCTGTGATTGAATGCAAAAAGTTTCATAAAGCAAACACAAGAAGACATCAAAGAAAGATTGTTCTGCTAGGCTTTTTGCTATAGTGTTGTTGCTGCGAAGGTTATTCTTCCTACCCTACCCCTGCTCCTTATTTCCCCATGCCATTTTCCCCATAATCATTACCCTAACATTACCAATATCATACTCCCTTTCCCCTCCTCCTATTGCTCAATAAACACAAACCCTACCTTACAAACACTAAAACCCTACCTTGCTAAAAACCCAAACCCTACCCTATCAAAATACCCCAAAAACCCCGGTATATCCTTAAAAAAAATTCTCCTATAAACCCCTATTCCCATTATGTTATCCCCATCCTAATGCTCCCTATTAAATTGTCCCCGTGGTGGCAGATTGTCAAAGCAACTTCTAGCTTCATTTAAATCAAAGGGCAGCCCAAATTAAACTTTTAAAACAAAAGTCATGGCATCCGAGGTTTCATCAGAATATGAGGAGGAGACCCATAGTGACACAACTTCAGGAGAACAGGCCCACAGGAGAAATGAAAATAGGGAGTTTTGGCTTGACAAAGTAAATTTCCATTTAAACAATCTTCTTAAGAAGGCCAAAAGAGATAACAAATTCCAAAGATGCATGGCTACTCATTGTTACACAAGGAATCAAGTCTCCAAAGTCAAAATCAAGCAGTTGAAGAAAATACTCCAGGAAACCCTAATCAAGAAAAAAGAGAAGGTTAAGTTGGATTTGCTTGTTGATGCTCCCCTCAGAGCAATACAGGAGAAGGACAAGAAACCTATGCATGATGAGGGGCCATCAGGTGAACAGGAGGCCGATTTCATCCTCATTCAGGATGATGATGCAGATGTGGAGAGGACCAAATGGATCATCAATTATTTGGAGTAGAGAAACAAGCAACCTGCGGACCAGCATGAGATCATGGAGCTGCAAAACATCCGTGAAGACCAGCAGGCTGCCCAAAGAAGCCTAAATGAGAAGACACCTATTCAGCAGGAGATAGAGGCTGATTGAGAGATTTGGCTCGAGAAGATCCACATCCATTTAGAGAAGTTGTCGAGGAAAGCACACAAGGACAAGGACATGCTCAGGAACATGAAAAACCAATATTGGGCACGGAACAAGGTTTGCAAGGCACGAATAAGGAATTTGAAGGCAAACCTAAGGAAGGTATCAAAAAGGAAAAAGAGGAAAAAAGAGCATGATCGACTCTGGATATTGGCCGAGGAAATCCTTGGCCCACCATAACACTTAATGAAGAAGCTCTAGACCAAATTTCAAGAAACTTGGAGCACATTTTGAAATTTTGAAATTTTTTTGTGCAAAAAACAAGGTTTTTCTCCCTGTGCGTCGCGCACCCTGCGCGGTGCTAAAAGTCTAGCACTCCAATCGAGAAAAGGTTTGCATTTTTGGATTCAGCATCGAAAAATACATCTACTGGTGTCCAGACTAGAAATTTTGATAAGTTTTGGGTCTCCTAAAGGTCAAAAAACACCCACAAATGGCCTTTCTGCCACTTTTTGGACACACAGAAAGCAGTCTTGGGAGAATGAAGATTTGGAGGGGCAAATGAGCTTCAAATTCAGAAATTATAGTGGGGTTAGAAATTAGACAGGCCAAGCTTTCCAACAAGCCAACTTGGGCACATTTTGGACACCTGCAAGTGCCCCAACACAGGCCCAAAAGTAGCGCGACGCACAAAGAAAAGCGGGCGGCGCACAGAGGAAATTTTGCCCAGTTTGCTCCCATTTCGCGAAATTTTGGGTCGAGACTTCTCCAAGTGGGCCCAGTCATCTACACTTTGGTTTTTTGGCACCAAAGGCGGCATTTAAATTTATTTTTCTCCAGATTGGCTTCTATCCAAGTGGCGAAGGAAGGCAAACGGTCACCCCAAAGCCAAATGTCATATTTGCAGCGCTGCACCTATAGCTGATGGTTGGCTCTCCATTTCCATTTCGAAATGATTTGAGTAACTTCCCAACCCCTGGGCATTCTATCCCTTCCTCACACATTCTATATATTGTATGAAAGTTATTTGCAAAGGGTTGGTTGGCTTGTAACTTCTGGGAGACTGTGGGAAAGAAACTTTGTTTCTGTGTTGTATATTTTTACAGAGAATTAATGAAAGGCAGCGGCTCTGTTTCATGAGATTCCTGTGGTTGTGAGTATAGAAAGTGTTTCTCTTATGTTTCATATGTATCTTGTTATGTTTTGTATTCCATTTCGCATTCATTTCTGGTGAAATTTTTCGAGTTAGATCAGGTAGAATTCAATTCTATTGCTCTACATGTGAGAAAATTTCATGTGCACTATTTCATTCTTCTGTTGAAAAGGATTCCTGTTGTCCATGCCCTTTTCACCTTCTTAATCGATCTCTCCATCTCCTTGTTATGTTCCATAGTTTGATTTCGTATTCATTTCTGGTGATATTTTTCAAGTGAGATCAGGTAGAATTCAATTCTATTGCTCTACCTGTGGGAAAATTTCATATACAGTGTTCATTCTTCTGTTTGAAAAGGATTCATGTCGCCCATGCCCTTTTCAACTTCTTAATCAATCTTTCCATTCCGCCATATTTCAAAACTAAATTGCTATGCTTTCAACCTACCTTGCCTCACAAAATAATCTATGCCTTCATGTTAAATTCTTTGTTCATTGAAGTCGAGTGGTCCCATAACATCCCAGAAACACAGGCATTCACAAAATCATTCATTATTTTCATTTTCACTTACTAGCATAATATAAATAGTTCGTTTGAAAGTCATCTCAGTCCTTCTTGTTCATCTATTCACTGAGTGTGACCCGGAGAGAGCCCTCTCCTGTTCTGGTAGGGCTAGCTACCAGACTGAGCGTGGTTTGTGGTTACCCTGAATTTTGCCTCCCTTCAACCTGAGGCGGATTTAGGTGCTAACACAACATATAACCATCCCATGATGTCCTCCATTGGCCCCAAATTCTCCTGCATGGATGAATTCCTTTATAATGTGTTGCATATGTCTGAAGATAATCGTTGATTCTTTGCTACTTCCACCTGTTGCTTCACTGCGACAAGTTTTTTCCTTAATATAGCATTCTTACTCAATAAATATTCATGGTTTTCATGCGCTACTGTAGCAAAAGAAAAATTTGTCACCATGATTTCCTAGGATTCCTTTTGGTATCGACATTTATCACCTTCTTTGTAGATACTGAGACTGGGTTCTGAGGATCATTTGAGAAGTATCTCCATATCTGTTGAAGGTGTTGGGGCCTTTTTTGGATTTTGAAAGTTTTGAAGGTATTAAGGCGGAAAACAGGTGGTGGGAGTAATGGTTGAGTTGCAGAAAGGACAACTGGGAAGGGAGGCAAGACCATGCAGTAGATGGGAAGCTGCGGTAAGGTGTTGAGAGCAAGTAGAAACAACCGAGTGGACGAGGAGGAGAGTGGGAAGCAGCTGAGGGCAAAGACAACCCAACATAACTGGCAATGGGAGTAGAAGATAAAAGGATAATACAACACGGAGAAGGGGTTGGTATCTAGTAGGAGCCAGAAGCACAGAGGAACAAGATCCAAAGACCTAAGCAGTTGCGAAGTGGCCAGAGCTAGGTTTGGCCCGAGGTCTAAGGCATCCAATGGCCATGGTATTTTATGTATTTTATCATGACTTTATGCCTAATGTATATTGTAATGAATCTTACTTTGAGTTAACATGAATGAGTGAAAGAACCAGTTTGCATGGCATTGCGATTAAGCATATCGTTTTGATTTATATACCTGCACAATTTTTTTTTATGTTAATGGCCTTTTCTTGGATTAATATGATAATTGTAGCAATATGATGTTGTGATGAATGTATTCCTAAAGATATGTATGAGTTAATGTTTGGGTCATCCTTGATATCCCTATATACCTTCTTATTTTTCATGGCATGCCTCAGGTGAGACTCCTTACCCTTTGGGTAAGGTGAAAATGTCAGTGTTGTCCTAGACTAAAGCAGACCCTTGTTTGCCTCTTATGCCTGAACCCAGGGTCTTTCCCTGATGACATTTTTTCGCCAACAAATGGTTCCATTGTCGGGACCTAAAATCACAAGGAGTGGTTTGGAATATGGTATCAAGGATATTTAAGACACAGATTCGGGACTGGAGGGATAACTGAGTAGATTGGTTCATGTTGTAGCAAGCTACTCATCAAAGCCAACCTACTACTAAGGTAAACAGAGAAATTTTTTACTTAGAGGCTGTGAGTGATCGACACGAGATCTTTTGGTGTAAGTTCTCAAAAGACTTGTATAACTGGTTAAGGAGGAGGTTAAAATTGAAGAGTCAGCTAGAAGGACCTACGCCAACCCGTCACGACTGGGTTCCCGCAAACCTCGTAACACAACAACAATTTGATGGTGAGCTGACGAGGGCAATAGATGTTTGGGTACAAACTACAATAGAGGGGTACGTAGTTGAGCTCACAACAGAGAACTACGAATCTTTCTCAAAAGTAGATGCAGTGTTCAAATCAGGGTTGAGCGGGGAATTAGTGAACGAGGTGCCCTTATGGATTAAGATGTTGATGGTGGAGGAAGGGTTGTTACCTTTACACATAGTAAATATGATAGTGTAAAACCCCAATATTGGGGGAAGGACCTAAGGGGATAATGCTACCATTTGTGGAAACTTAGATGTTACTGAAGGAATGTATATAGAGGGATTAGGGAAAGCTAGAGATATCAGGGCACAAAGGAGAGTGTTACACAGTAATTTGTCACTGTCCCTATTACCCCTTCTCCCGCACATTGGAGGACTTATTTCAGGACTTGTGAGAAGTTAAATAACCTGAAAACACTTGCATTGTATCCCCTTGAGCATGTACTTCATATGCCCTGAAGACACCTTCTGCAAAATACCCATAAAAATAGCCCTTTCTCCATTAGCGTTGTTCCTCAGTGTATCACTCGTGCCAATGGGGGAAATCCTCCAAAGAGGGTGCGCCAGCTGGCGCTCTGTCTCAGAGTCACATTTGCGCCAGCCCAGTTGGGTAAATTTTTTAACAAACCAACTTGTGAAGGTTCTTCCTAACCTATTCATGAACTGATTCTAGTTTGAGTTAGTTCAGTTGGGCTTCGAATTTCCATAGAAGGGAAGTAGTTCTCCACCTCTCATGGAAGCTTCCTAATGATAAGGACAATCCCATGAATCTTGTGGATGATCCTATCTCCTCCTCCTCTCTTTATATAAGCTTGTCCTTTTGCCTTTGACAAGCTAGTTAGTGATTCTACTCTTCAAGCTCCAAATTCTAAGTCCCAAATTCTGAGAATTGCTAAGCTCATGCTACAAGAGGCCTTGTTCATCCCCATAAGGCTATACCTTTAATGAGGAGATCCTTGTCCAAGTAACCAAGGAGAGAGAGGCTTGTTCCCCATTCCCAACAAGCTTTGCAAGGCATGTGTTGTTGATCACCCAGCCAAAGGAGGATTCGACGTCAGAACTTGGTTGTATTCTTCTTTGTTTATCAATAATAATAGACGACTATCATTATGGTTCCACTCTTATTGTCTTTATAATGATGTTTGAGTTATATCCTTTCTGACTGATATATAGTTTCATTTCTTGGATTTTATGCTTGTATTTGTGTTGTTCTTTGCATGTGCAGGTGTCCGTTCACGAGGATCATGGGGATTGTGACCTGCTGGAGCGAAAGAACGAGAGCGACTACTCTTCTACAAATACTAGCATTGGATTCAAGGTAGGCCCTCATCATCGGTCTTTACTTTGCAATTAGGAACCTGCGTGTTAGCATTGTTTGATTATTGCTAGACCCCATTTAGGCTAGTGGGATTGCCTCTGTCCGCAGAGGGGATTTACCTCCACAACAATTTGGTGACTTCACTGGGGACTTGGCTTTTTGCCTTGTTGTTTGTTTTGTCTTGTTGTTTGATTTGTAAACTTTAGACGGAGCCTGAAGCATGGCCAAATAGCCTCCGAAACGTTATTGCTCTACATTAGCAAAGTAGATCAACACCACTTCAGTCCATCTCCAGTTTGGTTTACATACTGAACGGCTTCGGACTTTCCTTGTTTCTTGGTTATTTCTTGGTTTCTCCTGCTTGATTATCTTTCTGGGTTGAATCCCTGTGTTGTTTCTTGCCTCTTGGTGTACCTAGGTATTGTTGATTTGGCCTCGGCTCTTTTGTTTTTATTTTTCCATAGCAAACTCAGCTGGCGCTAGTTTATAGCGTTACAGTCGCGCCAGTTGGTGCAAGTTGCACATTTACAACCTGCGCCAATTCCTGAAAGGCGCTTGTTGCAGCCTGACAGTTGCGCCAGGCCTAGAAACGTTTGAAGTTTGCTTGGCTCTGAATTTTTTGAGCTTGGGTTTTGCCCTAGGTACCTTTTTCAGACTACTTGAGTGTGTTGGAGTGTGATTTTACTGGCTGTGATCGTTACCCTTTGGGTGTTTGTTTTTTTTCTATCGATTTCACATTTCTAGCCCTAGGACATCTAGTGGCTTTGTGTATCGAGCCTTCCTCAGGTGTTTTGATCTTTTTGTGGTCCAGTCGACTCTTTATTGGCTCCCTTGCACTTGCTTGGTAGTTGTAAATTGTTTTGTTGCGTTATTTGGGTGACTTTCTTTGTCTTCACTTGAATTCTGCTTCGTCTCACTTTGAGCCTAGATCACACGGCTCATTATTGTCTTTGGGATATTTCTTGTTCTTTGGAAGTTTGATTTGTGATTTAAGGAACTGAATGTGCTTGTATTGAATAGAATTTGTTTGTGTCATTTCTCAAAGTTGTTTAGTGCTTTTTGCCATCATCAAAAAGAAAAAATCTCTTTTGCTTTGAACTAGTTAATGAGAATTAGAACTTTTCATTTCAATTAGTGATTAGTGATCTTAAAGAAAAGTTTGTTAATTTGCATTAGCTGCATTAGGGAAATTCGTTGTTGTTTTGTGATCGTTTCGTTTGCGTGAAAGCTCTTAAACTCTCTCGTAACTAGCATTCATCGAATGAAATGACATGTTTTGGCATATAGATTGCATTTAGGGAATTTTGAGAGATTACATACGGTAGGACCTGAAAACCGAAACCTAACACAAGATCAACTTTAAAATAAACCGATTCAATCTAACAACGCAATTGAACATAACGCTCACATTCTAGAGGTCTAGGCTAGAGATGTGCTCCGGCATCGTTAAACCTAGTCACTTTTGTTTCCACTCAATGTTGGGTGGTTCCTCCTTTTGTGACTCAACTATGGTCTAGTACGGACTTGTGCTCCCACGTACCATCGAGTATATGGGGAGACTCCACTAGGTTATCATCCTTAATCCACAGGAAGTCGTGTCTGCCGCCTTACAGCCCGTAACGCACCGAACACAGCATTCGGGAACATTTACTGTCGTACGGAAAGTCCTTGGTTTTCATATGATTGCTAAGGTGTATATGCAGTTTTATGGATTGTCTGGTAAACCCCTTGCCTATTTCTCCAGAGTAGTCACTTTTTGATCCTTTTCGGACTCCCTAAAAGAAAAGGCTCACCTGAGCATTTGTCACTTCGGGCTCACTAAATATTCGAAGGCGACTAGAGTCATCTTTTTTTCCTTTTCTCGACTCTTTAAAGATGAAAAGGTCAAGTTATGTCCTGATGTCTTAAAATTTATTTGGCCACGTTCACACTTACCCTGTTAGATCTTGTTTGCATTAGTTTTGAGTAGGCTCTTTCCTCGTTAGCTTGTCTAGGATTTTTTGAATTTGATCATCCTAGCGGATCCATCGGTCCCGTCTCCCGTCCCTAGTGACCAAGGGTCTCCTTCTTCTGCCACTCTTGAGACACCGGTTTGTGGTGACACTTTTCCTGTTATTCCAAGTGTCCAACCATTGAACTCTCGTGCTCCAGAAGATGATCTTCACGATCTATCTTGGAACCTTGTTTGGGAACCTTACGAAGAGGATTTTCCCTCTACTCCTACTGGTGTTTCGGTCCCAATGGCTTCCTCTGATATAGAGGACACATCTCCTGTAGCGAGTGAGACACCTATTTTGTCAAGTATCGGGACTCCTATCCCAGCCACATCCCCGGTCATATCTACGGCCTTCACTGTCACCCCTCTCGGTGTTACAGTGCCCTTACGCTATAGGGCTTTGAGGGATGCCATGGGCTCTAGGAACTCCTCTTCAGGTACCATGTGGGATCATAACATCATTCCCACTACGGGATCTTTTGTTTCAAAAGTTCACAATACCGTTGTCACGTCTTCCGACCATTCCAACCATTTGTGTCTCGTCTTCAACTCCAGCTGCTAGTGCCATTACGGCATCTTCGATCATAACTATTGTTGCTAGTTCATCCCGAAGTCCACTACATAGTGGCCAATCGACACATACACCCAGAGTTGTTCATCCTGCAGTTAGTGCCCCACCTTGTTTTGGTGCCATCCTAGCAGGGGAGGCATATTCTCAGTATTTGCATATCATCCAGAATCCGGGCGCACAAGGTTCAGGTCATTATTATGACCCCATAGGGCATCATTTGTATATGTCCTTGCCATCTTAGCCTGCGGTTGAGGTCTCGGTCCTGTTAAGTGTCGCGTGGGGTACCACTGGTTATGGTGGTGGCCAAGCATTTCGTCCGGATCAAGGACAACCATACCAAGGACCATCGTATCAAGGTCAGCCATTCTACACGCAGCCTAATTATGGGCAACAGTGTTATGGCCAAACCTATCCAGGGCAGCCTGGAAGTCAACAAGGACAACCCTTTCGGGGACAGCCTTTGGCCTATGGTGGTCCGTCTTTCACCTATATTGGGCAACCCTCTGGAAACCCAAGACAACCTTATGCTCAACAAGGACAACCTAGAGTCCAGCAGGGGTACCCTTCCGGTCAACCCTATGGGAATCCGGGACAACCTTATGCACAACAGGGACAACCTGGAATCCAGCAAGGGTACCCGTCTGGGTAGGGTGGTCAGCCTTACATGCAGCAAGGCCAACCCACTGCTCAGCCTAGTCAACCATCTGGACAGGTTGGTCAACCCCAAGGTCAACCAACCGTTCAGTCCGTTCAGTCATCTGTTCCGCAAGGAAAACCCTCGATTGTACAAGTACAACCTAACACCCAGCAAGCTCAACCTTATGGGCAAGTAGTTCCATCCCAAACTCAACCAGGGCAACCTTCCGGCCAGGTGGCCCAAACTCAATCTTCTCAAGGACATCTTTCTAGGCCTGCTCAACTGACCATGCAGATGGTCATGGCTTCTCAAGCTCAACCCGGTTTTCAGCCCCAGACTCAAACTGGTCTCCAGATGCAAGGTGGGTTTCAATCCCAACCTTCTTACCAAGCACAGCCTGGTCCCTAGGCTCAGTATGGAGCCCAGCAATCATATGGATTCCAGCGACCCCAGGGGCAAGCTCAGTTTGCCCCGTATCAAAATTATTAACAGATGCAGGTCGCTCCTTATCAAAACTACCAGCAACAGTATGTTGCTCCTACAGGTTAGCTTGGTAATCAATGGGACGCTGGGGGACAGATCCAGGGTCAACCATCTGGTTATGGATATAACCCCTATGGACATAGTCCCTACAGACAGAATCCTTTTGGGCCTGGTCTGTACGGACAAAGTCAATGGGGGCAACCAGCAACTGGTTGGAACTATGGCCCTACCTCGTATCCACAACCGTAGATGTCCTTCAGTCCTCAGTTACCATTCTTAGCAACGTTGGAACTTCCAGATGTATCTAAATTGACTAATGATCCTATCTTGCATAATCCATTCTGGCCACCGGTTCCAACCAAGATACCCGGCGATTGTCCCAAATTTGATGGCAAAGCTGGAGAAGATCCTCAAGCCCATGTTATGACTTAGCAGCTTTGGTGTTCATCAAATTCATGGCTTGACGATTCAATCCAGCTCCACCTGTTCCAAAGGACTCTCACCGGCTCGGCTGCTAAATGGTACATTGAGTTGACTCGTGCGTCCTTTCAAGATTTCAATTCATTGGCAATGGAATTCCTAACTCATTTTCAGTTACCCATTCGGTATGAGACAAGAATGCATCTCCTTACGTCTCTCAAACAGGACACAGCCATGCACATCTCCGATCATATACATGAATGGAGATGGTGTTTTCAGTTGATCAAGTTCTGGATTCCTGATCAACTCCTAACCGATTGGTTCACGACCTCCTTTGTCCCTAAAATCGCACGAGACATTGCTATGGGAGCTTGTGTAACTGAAGAGAAAGCTATCGCGCGTGCTCAATACCTCGACTTAGTTTATTCTTAGTCAGGTAATTTATATGAGTATTTTCCTGATGCCCTGAGACCTGGTACATCCAAAGCTCTGCCAAAGCCATATGTTGACGGTGTTATTGGCTTTGTAAATCTGTCGTCGAAGAAATCATCCTCGAACCCTAGGAAGCAAAAATCGAATGCTTCAAACGAAACCACTTCTCAGGGTGGATTTAATTCTGGAAGTACTTCCAAGGTCGACGTCGTCCAGTCCACCACGGCGGACAAGGCCTCGAAAGGAAAGAAAAAGGGGCAAGCGAAGAATAAATCTGAGCAACCCAAACAGGACTCCTCCAAACCTCCACCCGAGGAAGGAGCTAAATGTAAACCGAAGTATCCTTGTCTTATCTGTGACGAGGATCACTATACCAAAGACTACCTGAGGCGGTCCAAAGTTAGTCGTTTATTGAAAGGTGCTCCTAGGATTCCTGCGGTTCTGAAAGAACCTTTCCCCTTGCAGCAAACTCAAATGGTGGTTGATCCCTTCTCGTCTTCTTCTCCCTTTAATTCCCAAGTGTTCATGGTTGGAAGCATTCCCGTTCATGTAACGACTCGAACAAAGGAATATCCGTCATCCGCCGAGAAGGAACCTGAGGTCCCCTCAAGCACTCCTCCATCCAGTTCTGGTCCGCTCCACATCGAGAGACCTAGCACTGAGACGCCCATCCGACCCCCTCCTAAAGGTGTACTCTAGAGATCATCTTACAACCCAAATGCTTGTGCTGCCTAGCACTATAGCATTGTGGAGGACTTAGCTCAAGCTCCGTCAGCTATGTCTGCTTTAGAAGTTCTCCAGAGCTACCCCCCCCAGAGGAAGTCCCTGCTATCGGCCATCGGTGGCATCGAACAGGCTGATTCCGATTTAATCACCTTTGATCTCGAGAGCCATGTCCCAAGATTGCCTCATCAGATCGCCTTTCTCCTTCAAGTCATCATCAATTCAAAAACAATTCATCGTACAGTTATTGATGAAGGCGCGTCAACTTGCATCTTGTCTGTTGCTTGTTGGAAAGCGATCGGGTCTTCGACTTTGAGTCAGTCTCCCATGACGCTAGAAGCCTTTGACGGGAGAGAATCTTGCCCCTACGATATCCTTCAACTATTGCCGATTACTTTGGATGGAAAGACCATTGAAGTAGAAGTTGAGGTCATTGATGCAAATCTTACTTACAACCTCCTTTTGGGCCAGAGCTAGACATATGCCATGCGTGCTGTGGCTTCGTCCCTCTTTCGTGTCATTCGTTTCCCTCATCAGGGGAAAATTATCATGGTAGACCAGCTCTCCTTCTTTGCTTCTTCTTCTTAAGGCAATGTGCCTTTCGTGGAGCATACCTCCATCCCCTTCGAGAGTGTGGGAGTCGGGCTCTTCAAAGACCCTACCCTCATAGGTGTCTTTTCACTCCCACCTCCGAACCTCTTCGCTTGGTTTGGTTTCTACTCGTTCTGATCCCCCATTGCACGTTGTTGCTACCCTCGGCCCCTCTGCACAAGGGGGTATTGATCCTCTAGCTTGTAACCCTCGCTCGGCTGGGGGGCATGGGCAGATAATCGGTGTCGTTGATCATTTTACAAAACAGGCCGAGACGACACCTACACGCTCTAGGCCGGTCGCACAACAGTGCAATAGGGTAAGTCCCGAAATGGGCTTGACTTGAACAAGTATCATGCGTGCACTTTATTTTTGTATATACGTGTGCTTCTAGCAAGTGTGTTGTGTGTGCATGTTTTCATGTTTTTGTCTTGGTGTGTCGGCGTGATTGCCGCTTATTGTGTCTTTTTGCTTCTTGGACAGATGTCTGGATCGCCTTACATTGGTTTCCCTAATGGTGGCTCCCGCAGTACATGCAACTTGTCCTCTGCAGCATGGGTGATCTACGATCCTCATGGTGAGTTAGTAGACATTCAAGGGGTTTGTCTAGGTTGTACAACGAACAATGTCATTGAGTATAGTGCTGTGATTGAATTATTAGCTGAGGTGATTAACCTTGGCATTCAAACATTGGTTGTAAACTTGGACTCTCAGCTTGTCGTCCACCAACTCAACGGGCGTTATTCCATCAGAGATCATCAGATCTTAAGGTTGTATTTACGTGTTAAGTTGTTAGAAAGAGATTTTGATTTCATTACTTATCAACATATTCCAAGACGACTTAATACATTAACCGATGCATTAGCTAATTATGTGTTGGACAGGCATTTGCGTAACATGTAACTCAACATAGCATAAGAAGCATAAAACATAATAGACCATAAAACATATGTATGTATATATATATGTGTGTGTGTGTGTGTGTGTGTGTGTGCGTGTGAGTGAGTGTGTGTGTGTGTGTGTGTCCAAAATGTTTGCATCGTGTGCATCATCAAAAAATAATACATGTTTGTCTGAGTATATCCGGAGACAACATATCTCTCAAAAAATATGTATAGAAAAGAAAGCCTAGATATCTAGTCCCGGTGGTGCTCATGGTAGCACGTCACCGCTCGCACTAAATATCTTAGGAGTTGGTGGATGCGAGTTGGCACCCCCACCGTGTGCCTCTGGTACGCTAGCGGGACATCCGCTAGCCAAGCGTAATCTGGAATCCCTCGAGTGATAGCCTTGAGGTTCTGAATGAGCTCTCCTCTGTCACCACCCTCCTCTTGAGGATCTGCTGCTGCTGCTGCTGGGTGTCTCCTCGTAATGGGAGACATGCCAACTGGACGCTCCGGGTCAACATCTGCATATGCATATAAAATTCATTAGAACAAGCGTGTATTAACCAAAAAATCATAAAAATACAAAAAAAAAAAGAGATCATACCAATTTCCTCGTCCCAGTCCTCTCCCTCTGGCAGAGGGAGGTCAGGGTCTCCGGTGAAGTCTGTCCCCGTATACGGCCAGTCCTCTACCACAATCAGTTGGCGGTGAAGCCACCCGAAAAACTTAGGTCTGAAAGACATCTGCTGACCGCCACCACCCCTCGGCATCAGTGTCTCCCATCGAGCCATCCTCGGCTCTCGAGGTGCCGGGTCAGGAACAAAGGCCCCTTGGCCCTGGAAGCTTGGCACACATTCCAAGAAGAACGTCACCAAGATGAATCCGTACCCGAACTATTGTAGCTTGCCTCGCTTGGCCTTTGTCAACTGCCTCTTCATATTGGTCGTCACAGCTGACGCCCAATTGAAGACCGTCAGGCTAATGCACTCTGTTGCTAATATCAAGTGGTTCTTCGTAGCTTCGTGGGGCGCTTGTGCCCCCGCAGCTCGTGTGAAGGTGAATAGCAAAGCTCTGAGTGTCAGGTCCTAGACAGCCGGGATATCCACTTTTGAGCTACCCAGCCCATATTGTGCCTCCGGGCAAACTCGAGCCTTTACCTCTTCCATCTTCTCTCCAGATGGCCTGCTACCAGTCAATCAGGGCACCGGCCCTTGTCGCAACAATCCAGTAAGGAAGTAGACCTTAGATACATCTAACTCCAACACTTGGTCCCGTATCCGGAACACCTGTTCCTCTATGTTCCACAAGTTGATCAGATATTGCAAGAGCTCTCGCTGAGCTCGTTAATAGGACAGCAAGAAATATTTCTTGAGCCGACAAGCTCTGATAGCTTCCATGCAGTCCTCATCCACTAAGGCCAATGTGTCCACTTGATCATGTTCTTGTTCCTTCCATGCGATTACCATTTTCGCGTGTTTCCCTGTAATCACAAGCCCAAAACAATGAATTAGATCCTTGTGTAACTTAAAAATGTAGAGAAATATGGTTTAAATTTGTTAAAATTGACCAAAAATCCCGCGCAGCCATTGGCGCGACTGTTTCTAAAACAGTCGTGCCCATGGGCGCGTGCCTTTAGGGAAAATTGCCCCATTGGCGCGGGTTCGTGCCTGAAACCCGCGCCAATGGGCGCAACCCTTATTTTTTAAATCCCTCCCATAGAGGATGAAAAAATAGTCTAAAAAAAATTTGAAACGGATGGAAATGGAGTGGGGGAAGAGACCTCTTACCTGACACTGACGGTGCTCCGAATGGTCAACTGGATTTGTCACAATCGTCGCTTGAAGATCGCACACCAAAAGCCCTAATGTCGCTCTCCAAAGGTAAAAAGTGAAAAGTAATTTCTTGTTTTACCATTTTCACCCATTTTATAACTTTTTGACCCTTAAATAGGTTTTAAAAGTCATTTTATGAATATTTTCATGTATATTTGTGTCGAAAATGGATTTTACACCAGTTTCTTGTGCAGCGACAGGTGTTTGTGCGGCTTAGGCGATGAAACGAGTTGTATTTTATACTTTTTCGGACTCGGTAAATACACGAAAAAGTCACTTTGGATTCACCTTTTTGCTCTTTTATGACTCTCTAAACGTGAAAAGAATGCCGGGTTGGCCCTCTCGACTCGTTAAATGTAAATGAGAGGCGGTCATCTTTAAACCCTTTTCCGACCATGTAAAAAACGAAAAGATTGTCAGACCTTTGTCATTTCAGGTTCGTTAATGGTCACGAAGTGACATGGTTTCGATCTCTTTTTTACTTTTTCAGATCGGAATCACTACTTATGAAAAGTACTCCTCGGTCGTAATGATCGGGCAATTCTTTCGAGCATTGTTTTATACTTTTTCGGGCTCGAGAGACACAACTTTACGAAAAAGGAAACCCCTGGAGTTTACTTTTCTGCTGTCTTTTCAAACTCTCTAAACATGAAAAGGTGTTGAGTTCTTCCTTTGTCAGACTCGTTAAAACTTAATGACATCGGATTCCACCGAAATGACGCCTCCCAAGCATATGCTATCCCCATCAAGCTTGTCATCCAAAAATAACCGAGGTACTCGCCATAAATGGTGGGTAAAAAGGAACCACAATTATCATCGTGTCGGTCGTATGTCACTCTTGAACATGGCACTTGTCTGCATTCGTGTTTGGGTGGGGACATCTCATCTTGTTTTTACACTTGCCTCCATGGGTTTGGGTTATCCTGTTTGACCTCTCATCTGCTCATTTCCTTGTCACCATGACCCCTGATCATTTGATGTCCAATACTACCAAGTCCACTGTCGTGTCGTCAATATGTTCAAGAGAAGTTGACCTCTGCAGAATACTCAACCTCCCTCTGATACCTCACACAAAACATTTTATCCTTCTCTGTCTCGTGTCGATGATGTGGGAAACATTATGGCCCACCTTCGATTAAGGTCACTTCCTGTCGACTTCAGCTCATTATCCAGGAAGTTGACTTAAAGACTCCCTTTAGGTGCCTTGGAGCCTGCATGCCTCAATGGCAGGTTCTTCATGTTCGACGCGAGGTTTTCATCATTGGCCTCCGATCGAATGATTCTACGCGTGTTCGACACCGGCTCACTGATTCGCACACCGTAGATTGTACCTATAGTACCTTGAGGACCATTGTCATTATTGGTGGTACCTCTCGCGTCTGTTAACAGTTTTCATCATTGACTGGTAATCAGATGATGTTTGTGCATGTTCGACTTCGACTCCCATATTCGCATGCTTGAACTTGTACTTTGTTCGGGTCGAGATGGAGCACAAGACCCTGGATTTTGTCTGTTGAGATCCAGGTTGTGATTTTGTGGATTATTATGATCATTACATGACTCATTTACTGGATGGCTGCGACCATGCCTGAGTCTATTCATCGATCCTCGCTGGATGGCTGCGTCCATACCTTGGATCCAGATTTTTATGTACTCTGCTATGGATGGCTGCATCCATTCCACATACATCATGTACTTGAGATATCAGTTGTACTTCTCATGCAGGTTCTCCGGCAATCGTGTTTTCAGTCGACCATGTTCTTGTAAAGCGTTTCACCCCTCTCTCTCGGGCCTCATGCTTTAGGGGGCATCTGTTACACAGTAATTTGTCACCGTCCCTATTACCCCTTCTCCCGCACATTGGAGGACTTATTCTGGGACCTATGAGAAGTGACATAACCTGAAAACACTTGCATTGTATCCCCTTGAGCATGTACTTCATATGCCCTAAAGAAACCTTCTACAAAATACCCATAAAAATAGCCCTTTTTCCATTGGTGTTGTTCCTCAGTGTATCACTCGCGCCAATGGGGGAAATCCTCCAAAGAGGGCGCGCCAGCTGGCACTCTGTCTCAGAGTCGCACTCGCGCCAGCCCAATTGGGTAAAGTTTTTAACAAACCAACTTGCGAAGGTTCTTCCTAACCTATTCATGAACTGATTCCAGTTTGAGTTAGTTCAGTTGGGCTTCGAATTTCCATAGAAGGGAAGTAGTTCTCCACCTCTCATGGAAGCTTCCTAATGATAAGGATAATCCCATGAATCTTGTGGATGATCCTATCTCCTCCTCCTCTCTCTATATAAACTTGTCCTTTTGCCTTTGACAAGCTAGTTAGTGATTCTACTCTTCAAGCTCCAAATTCTAAGTCCCAAAGTCTGAGAATTGCTAAGCTCATGCTACAAGAGGCCTTGTTCATCCCCATAAGGCTATATCTTTAATGAGGAGATCCTTGTCCAAGTAACCAAGGAGAGAGGGCTTGTTTCCCATTCCCAACAAGCTTTGCAAGGCATGTGTTGCTGATCACCCAAGCCAAAGGAGGATTTGACGTCAGAACTTGGTTGTATTCTCTTTGTTTATCAATAATAATAGACAACTATCATTATGGTTCCACTCTTATTGTCTTTATAATGATGTTTGAGTTATATCCTTTCTGACTGATATATAGTTGCATTTCTTGGATTTTATGCTTGTACTTGTGTTGTTCTTTGCATGTGCGGGTGTTCATTCATGAGGATCGTGGGGATTGTGACCAGCTGGAGCGAAAGAACGAGAGCGATGACTCTTCTACAAATACTAGCATTGGATTCGAGGTAGGCCCTCATCATCGGTCTTTACTTTGCAATTAGGAACCTGCATGTTAGCGTTGTTTGATTGTTGCTAGACCCCATTTAGGCTAGTGGGATGGCCTCTGTCCGTGGAGGGGATTTACCTCCACAACAGAGAGTGCTACTAGAAGAAAAGTGGTAGAAAGAGCAGTACAAGAGCTAAACGAGAGATGTATGGGACCCCTCCAAGAAGGAGCAGTGTTAGGGAGTCCGAAAGAGGGAAATGAGATGGAAAACGACGCAGAGCAAGAGAGGGATGTTGATTGGACAAATAGGAGCCATGAGAATGATAGGGACTCTCCCTCCTAGATTCGAGGTAAGATACCGAAGGGAAGAAATCACAGCATATACGCGGAGGAGACAAAAGATGAGAAGATTGTTCACTAAGGAGGATATTTCAAATGAAGTTCAGCAGTAGAATCCCCAAAGATTAGGTAGTGTTCACCCCAACCTTCCCCTAGTTCTTTACAAAAACCCTGATAAAATTGTTGCTAAGTTAATTAAAGTGATACGAGTACACAATGTGCATGAAATATATAGGCAAGATTTAATACATCTAATAGCAGTGGGCCTAGTAGTATCAGCGACCTAGGATTTCAAGGATCTCAGCAACATGAAATTGAAGGATTTGTACTCCCAGCACACACTCAACAGAACATGGCAGGATCCTTTACTAGCTATCTAGAGTTCGTTGGTAAAGGGAATGAAGATGTGGAGCAACATTGGTACCTATGTGAAGCTATATGGAGATCCCGCCAAACACCGGATAACGTGAAGTCGATTGAGTTCCAGATGACATTAAGAGAAAAAGTTGTAAGGTGGTTTATCAAATGGGCAGAGCTAAATCACAATCCTTTTGTGGATGACACCAAGAGAGGCTTCATTCAGGAGTTCAAAGTATCACAAACAGATCAGTAAGGACTATCAAAACTATGGGAGATCAAGAAGAAGGAAGGAGAAACTGCTTGGGAATTGATGTACAGGTTTAAATATGTTATCAGAAAGCTAAGCTATACCATAGATCCTAATCACCAGAGGGATTGGTTCATTAAAGCACTCCTACCCCTTACTAGAACACCGTTGACACAACAAAAGATTGGAGCTATCCAAGAGGCCATAGAGCAACCATTGAGCATAAAAGTGGTTACCCACATGAGTATCAGGGAGGGATGATAGCAAGACCCATCAATCCTGGGCCTCAAAAATCAAATCGACAGTCTAATAGAGAAATTAAAATATCTACAGCCAATTCGATTGGTGAGACCCAATGTATTGTGCACTCACTGCCTGATAGAAAGTTTGTGGCAACTGAATGCCCAAGACTGAGAGGTACAAATAGTTCAGAGGGAATCACAGGATTATCAAGGACCCCGCCAATAGCAGGTGTTGCGGGGTGATCGCAAGGAGATTTCCTGGGCTGAAATGTGCAAGAGTACTGTGAAGTCTGTAGAAATTATGGATTTTTGCCACGAGTACGTCCAATGTTGCAGAAGTACTCTAATGTACTCAACAATAGTTACTGTGAGTTCTGTGAGTCCACAACTCACCACACCGATCAGTGTCAAGCATTAGACACCTTAGTAGAATGACTAGACAAGTCCACATTCAAAATCAATTAAACTAGTCGTGGAGGATGGGGAGGAGGTATGAGAGGAGGAAGAACAAGGGGTAGAGGACTCATAAGGTGCTACAATTGCGATCAGGAGGGACATGTCACCAAAGATTTCCCAATCCCAAGAAGGCTTTGGTGCTTACAATGCTGTTTCAATGCACATGCGACAGAAGATTGTCCCAAGTTGATTGCAAAATGGGAAGAAAGAACTAGATAGAGGGGAGATAATTTGATCAATGTAGAACCACGAACAACTAACATGCTTCTAGTAACTAATATAAACATAGTTACTATAGGGGGTAAGAAGATAGGGGATGATTAGGGTATGGTAGAACAACCTTCAATTATTCGGGTAGCATCCGCAAAGAGATCATACAACCCCACCTAACAGAAATAATACTATCAGGAAGTAGCCAAGTTGTTTGATAGTTTAACAGAGACAAAAGGAGGCAAGAAACATGACTGAGGAGTAGCTGCTAACTCTCGACCAATTGAAGAGTGGTTTAGGTTATTCTTACAAATTGTTGAAAATGTATAGATGCTAAAGGAGTTGCACAGGAGTCTGAAAGCAATGTTACTGGAAGAAGAAGAGAAAGGAGAAACATTATTGGCAAATCTACCTGAAAGACATTCGAGGAGGGTATGAAGGAACAAGAAAAGAACTAGTAGAAAATTCTGGATTGATTCTCAAGTTGCAGGATTTTAGATTAAAGATACAATGTTAGATCTGGGATTCGATGTAAATATTTTCCCTAGTAAAACATGGGAAGCATTGGGAAATCTGAAACTTAAATATTCACTAATCCAACTGCGGATGGAAAACCACTATTGCATATTGCCCATCGGAAGGATAGAAGACATAGAAGTAGATGTGGCAGGGGTAAAAACTCATACCAAATTTGAAGTAATAGATATAATGGGTGATAAGGACCCTTACCCAACACTCCTTAGTATCGATTGGGCATATGAGAACTATGCCATCATTGATATGAAGAAGGAGTTGATGATTTTTGAAGTAGAAGGGATGTGGGTAATACAACCGCTAGATCCATATCAGGGATCAAGGTTCATTGAACCTGTATAATCGATATTAGCTTGGAATGTTGGACCAATTGTATAGGTTACCTGTAGGAAAATGATAACACTACATAAATCCCACAACAGGAGGATCAATCAGTTGGAGAAGCATACAAAGTTTAGAAACTGGCTCAAAATTCGCTTGGGATGCATGGCAACAGGGAGCATACAATGTTGATACCAAATGTTGTGCCAAGATATGTAGAGTAAAATCAATTGGAGTAGAGGTAAGTAATTACCAAACTTCTCATGGCAAAGAATTAGCAGATACTTTTCTGAACAAGGTGGATAGAATGGTAAGAGAAAGACACAAGGTCCTATTATTGGATATTGCATTATAAGCCACCCCAGAAAGGTGGTGGGGAGTGCATCGCAACACCCTGCATGAATCAGAAACTATCAAGCGGGTAATGAGGGAAATATTTAGACATGAAGGAGACCATCCATAGGAGAAGGTGAAGTATAGAGGAAACTCTGATCCCGGGAAACAAGTAGAAAACTACACAGGGAAGTGGAGAAAAGAACGAGTCCCAAAGGAACTTTGGGTGCATATGTTCATACATACCTTGGGTACAATTCCTCAAGCATGGTATGTATAGGAGGAACTTTGAGGACAAAGCACCGACTGGGATGTTATGGCTAACCAATTCAGCATCAGCTTCTCGTTTAAATATAGTGACAAATGTTTGACTAAGACCTTACATGCCATTAAGAGAATCTTGTTTACTCTGGGACAACTATGGGAGGCGTGCGTTGATGAGAGATTCATATAGTATTTCTATGAAGTAGGGTATCCAGAATTCATGTCTTGCGGCAAAGTTAACAGGGATCTGGAGGAGGATGACTTGGAAGGACTTAGACACTTGACACTTCAAGAAACTGAAGGAGAGTGAGCAAAAAACTAAGGACATTTTTTATTTGATGCATGAATACGAAGACTTATTTCCAGCATCTATTGTTGAATTCAAAAGAATAAAAGGGGACATCAGGGAGATGAAGATTATGCTAAATCCAAATGCATGTCTAGTAAAGCATAGGCCATACAAGTTAAACCTAACGGTAAAAGAGAAGGTTAAGAAAGAGATTGGTAAGATGTGAGAAGCAGGACTTATATTCCCAGTAGATGAAACGGAATGGATCGACCCAATTATAATACAAAATAAGAAGGATGCCACAGAAATTAGAGTCTGTGTAGATTACAAGAGCCTAAATAATGCATGTGTACACGATTCATTTCTAATGCCATTCAATGATGGGGTCTTGGATAACGTTGCATGGAATGAGGCCTACTCTTTCACTGATGGATTTTTCAGGATATTATCAAGTTCGCATAGTGGAAGAAGATAAGGAGAAAATAACATTCACCACAGAATCGGGGTCTTATGCCTATCATGTCATGCCATTCACTCTAAAGATTGCACCAGTTGTTTTCTCCCCTATTGTCATAGTTTCCTTCAGAGATTACATTCACCAGTTCTTAGAAGTATATATGGATGACTGGACGGTTTACAACTTGCTAAAGAAACACACTAGTCTCTTTTGGGTGATGTTTGGGCAGTGCAGACAGCTACAAATCTCCTTAAATTTGAAGAAATGCAACTTTACAGTTCCACTCAGAACATTGTTGGGCCATATTATTTGGAAATATGGTGTTTATGTAGATCCCACAAAGGTTGTGACAATTGTGAATATGGACCCGCCGAATAATGTAAAGCAACTGCAATCACCACTGGGCCACATAGGATATTATCGTCGATTCATCCACAATTGTGCCTCGATCATGGATCCCACAGAAAAACTGTTGAAGAAGGAAGAAACCTTCGGGTGGACAGAGGTCTATCAAGTAGCGTTGAAAAAAATTAAAGGAAAAATTGGTGAGCGCTCTTATTCTTGTATACCAAGACTGGAATAAGTAGTTCCATGTACACATTGATGCATTAGGAATAACATTAGGAGCAGTGTTGGTGCAACCCAGATAAATAAACCTAGACCACCCAATTTACTTTGCTAGTAGGAAACTATCAATAACGTAGAAGAACTAAACAACAACAAAAAGAGAAGCATTGGCCATGGTCTAGTCCCTACAAAAATTCAGACAATATCTACTCAGAGCACCATTCAAGTTCTTCACGAACCATTCAACTTTAAAATATCTGGGAAACAAGCCAGTCTTGGAAGGAAGGATCTGTCGATGGTTTTCATTGTTCCAAGAATTCACATTTGAAGTGCTCATAAAACCGAGAAGGTTAAATGTGGGGTGAGACCACCTGTCCAGGTTGGAGTTAGGAGAGAATGAAGGAACACTAGATGATCAACTACCAGATGCTGACTTGTTCTAGATAGAAGCCATACTAGACTACCTTGAGGAGATTGTTGTGTTATTAACAACAACACATTATCTGGAGGGATACACGTTGACACAAAAAAGACACATAATAGTGAGAGCGGCAGATTATCAAGTAATTGTAGGACATCTATACAAAATGGGAATTGATCAAGTTCTGTGATGATGTCTCCTTCAACATGAAAGGTAAGACGTGGTGTGGGAATGCCACGCTAGGGTTGTGGGAGGCCATGTCAGGGGAAAAGATACAACAAGGAAAATAATACAAGTCGGGTTGTGGTGGTATACCCTCCATAAGGATGCTAAGGATTACGCAAAGAGTTGCGATGTTTGTCAGAAAGTTGGGAAGCCATCGTATCAAGATGAATTTCCTTTACATCCGGTACACACAATACAATTTTTTTAGAAATGGGCAATAGACTTTGTCGACCCAATTATGCTGCCAACGCATCATTCCCATGCCAAATAAATCATAATAGCTATGAAGTACCTTACTCAGTGGGCAGAGGCAGTACCAGTTAAGGACTATACAATGAATACACAACAAGATTCATCTTTGAGTGCATAATATCCAGATTTGGATGTCCAAATAGCCTAACCAACGATCAAGGGGTTCATTTCATTAATGAAACTATCACTTATCTCCTAAAGATCTTTCTGGTCCAACATCACAAGAGCAACCTGTACCATCCTTAAGCCAATGGAACGGTCAAAGCCTTCAATAAGATACTTGAGAAGGGTCGAACAACAATTGTATCAACAAATTGAGATGACTGGGATGAGCGGGTGCCAGCAACATTGTGGGCTTACAGAACAAAAGTAAAATGAACACAGAAGCAAACACTGTTCCAACTGGTATATGGTCGAGAAGCATTAGTACCAACGGAATTCTTTGTCCCAAGCATCTTGATTTCTTAGGCCACTAAAATGACTGACGATGCATATTTAAAAGAGAAGATGGAACAACTAATGGAGTTGGATGAATCAAGGTTTTTAGTTGAATTCCACCAATTAGTTGAACAAATGAGATAAAAGGCTTGGCATGATAGACACATCAAGAAGAAATATTTCATAGTAGGGGATCACATTCTACTCTATGAAAGCAAATTTCAGAAATTCCTAGGAAAACTACAAATGCATTGGTTGGGACCATTCATGGTTATGAAGATAAAAGGCTCTAGTGCAGTGAAGCTAGTGCAACTAGATGGGATAATGTTACAAGGATGGGTGAATGGTGCACGCCTGAAGCCTTTGCACAAGTCTAAAGTCACTCCATCAAATTAAGTGGTCTTGGAGATAAGCCCGCAAGTAGGTTTATAGTCAATAATACATAGCCAGTTACATAATCAATTGCATAGTCAATTACATAGTCAGTTTCATATTCAGTCACATTCCAATTTATTTTCATTTTTCAAGAAAATAAATAGTATGTGTTAGTTGTGTTGATGCAGAAATGCCATGTCACTACAACCCACTTGTGGTCGGACAGGTATAGCCACACGTTCTACGAGTCTTTTCTGTCGTACTAGCTGTGGTTCAAGTAAATTCTCAGTGCAGACACAAACAATTCCTCTAGCATTAGAGAGCGGGTCTAGCCACAAACAAACAATCTATGGAAAATATCCTTAAGCTAGAATCAATTAAGAGGGCCTACCTCTTAGAATGCTATTCTGCTTGGTGATGATCCCACTTCCTCACTCCAGCTATCTTCCGGTTCCTTCCTTTGAATACATGAAACAATCAAACAAAAAATAACAACAAACATGATAGCATACAATATTGTATTCAGCCTACTTAACAGGTCAATGAACAATAAGCCATAAAGATGTAAAATAACACTTCATGTAGGAAATCAATCAACAATTGTATTCATATAAATCAAAAAGAGATTACAACAGATGCCTTGATGTTGCTGGTCTCCTCCGACATATCCACGTTCCCACACTTCTGCTAGCATCTCATGGATATCCCCAACAATCGAAGTTTTAAGGCCTCTTCCCTCTAGTCTCAAACCAAACCAAAACACACTATTCTCCCTCAAACATACACTAGAAAGCTACAATCTTTAGATGTCTTGTTGATCATTCAAATTCACTCCAAAAACTAGTTTAGCTTGGGAAAAGAGAGGTTTATATAGCTTGGATGGATGGGATATGGTTCCTCTCATCATGGGAGAAAGTCTTATCTCTTGAGTTTGTTCCATCCTAATAAGGGAAAGGAGCCCAAACTAACTTTCTCGGCTCCATCCAGCCCAACAATCTACCAGACTTTCATTACGAAGCTTCTAGAGCTGGAAGCTTTGACTCCATATTTAAAAAACTTGCCAAAAGAGGATCGATGTGACTGGAAAAGGGCTCAGTCACTCCGTATGATGCTAATGCCAAGTTTAATCTCTGCAAATCAGCACGAGGAGGAAATTGGTCAGTAGCATTGGTCTTGTAAACTGGGATAAAAGGAAGATTCTTGGGAAATGATGCAAAGGGGAATTATTCTGCTCACGAAGAGGGACATATTGGGAGTTTCTTCATGATAGGAAAGCATGTAGGGTTCATTGTAGAGTTCCACTAGGATTGTGGATGGGGAGTATAGGGACAGTGACAAAATGTTGTGTAACAGATGCCCCCTAAAGCATGAAGGCCGAACTAGAGAGGGGTGAAATGCTTTACAAGTGGATGTGGGAAACCAGAGTCCGTTGTTGGAAAACCTGTAAGCAAGCATAGATACATAGACATCACTGAAGACTTTGAGAAATGATACATGAATTGTGGCATGGACGCAAGCATCCAGAGCATGATCATGTAAATAGATCCAAGGCATGGGCGCAGCCATCCAGTAGAGAGGATCATAATGAAACCAAGGTATGGTCGCAACCATCCAATAATGAGAAGGATCACATAAAACAACTCATGGTATGGTTGCAGCCTGGTTGTAGCCATCCATCTGAAAGAGACATGTATATCAACATGATCATGTCACATTGCCTCACAACCTAGACTTGTGTAATATCAGCCTAGGGTCTTGTGCTCCAAAAGACCCGATCAAAGTACAAATCTTAACATGTGAATGAATGTGTTGAAGTCAAACATGCTAGAAATTCGCTTGATTATTAGTCAATGATGTGAACCGTTAACTAGCACAAGAGAAACCACAAATAATGACAATGGCTCTCAGGGCACTAGTAGTATAGTTCACAGAATGTGAATAAAGGAACTAAGGTCGAAGACCCGTGAAATCACCAGATCGAAAGCTAATGATGTGAACTTGTCATCGAGTGTGAAGAACTTGTTGTTAGGGCATGCAAGATCTAAGGTACTGGAAGGGAGTCTCTCGGCCAACCTCCTGGATAATAAGCTGAAGTTGACAGGAAGTGACCGTGTCGAAGGAGGGCCATGATGTATCCCACATCATCAACACAAGACAAAGGGATGCAAATGATTTCAGATGATACAGAGCATCAAGAGTAAGTGTAATTGCAGAAGGACTAACTCTTGAACATATCGGCGACACGACTCCGGAGTTTAGTAGCTTTTGGGATCCATAGAATCGGTGGACATGATGAAATGGAAGAGATCAAATGGAAGGAAAAAATGAATGACCCAACCTAGGAAGGCCAATGATGAAAAGGAGGATATCCCAACCCGACACGAACCAGAACGTGTCATGTTCAAGTGCAAGTTTTTGACACGAGTGATAGAATTTCCAATTTTCCCCCACCATTTTTGGCAAGTACCCCAATTATTTTTTATTGCAAGCTTGAAAGGGATAGCATATGCTTGCATGGTAAGTTCATCCTTTGGACGAATCCGACCTAGTAAGTTTTATGAGCCCTTGGAAGGAGAATATCATGTCCATCATGGTGACGAATCCAATGTCATTGAACGTTTTAAAGAGTCTGACAAAGGGGTAACTCGGTATCTTTTTCATGTTTAGCGAGTGTTGGTATCAAAATATAATTGTCCATTTCACTTAAAAATCCTCTTTTGATTATCATTTTTGACCATCTAACTTTCATATTCCAGCTATAATCCTTAGAAACTAAATGATATGTTGTCACTATCATTCTTTTTAGCTTGAAATTAATTTTTGAAATTGTTGTGTTAAAAATGACATTTTTCATAAAATTACAAGAAGTTGTAACTTCCTGTAATTACTCCATTGTTTGACATATTGCATAGCAAGTGAGCAAATTTGAAGATTGTGGGCATGACGCAAGATGTATATAGATGGTGGATTACCTATCCACTTTCGGTTTTGAAGAAAATTGGTCAAACCTAGCCACTTCAGCATAATTTCCAGATTTTGTGAAGAAAATAATTTCTATTTTGAGAATTTTTGCATAAATGAAGGAATTGATTCAATTTCGACCTTCTTGGTTGTAATTAATAGAATTATTTTAGGATAATATGGAGGAGGAATAGCTTCTTTTGTTATAGGATTTATGGTAAATAACCCATGAGAAAATACTATGTTACTGCTAGATTCTGGGACACATGAAAGTACAGTTTGTGCATTCTTAATTTCCAGATTTAATACAGACTTCACTATCGAGTTTATGCTTCCAAATCCAATAGTTATATTCTTTTGAATCGCTTTTCGGTGTGCTTGTGAAGTGTTGAAGGGCCCTCATCACTACGTTGGTACACTCTGTCATCAACTTTCTTTACTAGTTGCATAAATAGATTTAAAATTCAGAGGTTATTTTTATATGTTGTAAGAAGGTTATGTGATTGAAGTTATCAATTGAAAAGAATTTGCATTCGTTGTGAAAAGAAACTTGTAAAAGGATTCAACCAATTCTGATCTTGAAAATTGATATATATGCTTGATGTCATATGATTTCCATATTTGCTTATTGGCTTTGACTTTAAAGTTAGTTCAAGGTTTGATTTCTAAGTGATTCATATTTGTAATTGTTAAATTCAATTTGCAGTTTGATAAGTGATTCTTGTAAAAGATTCAAATGTTATTGGTTTGCAACATTACTTATCTTATTCATTGTTTGATTTAGTTAGTTATTGAAATTACTTTGGATTGTTATGATTGTGAAAGATTCTATTGAGCAATATTCTTGTAAGGGAATGATAGGATTTTAATCAATCATTAATACTCTATTTTGTTGTCTAGGCAATCAGAATTTCACTAGGCTTGTTTTCATCTAAAATTGAGGCTTAAGTAATTGACAAAAACAAGGAAGGACCTCTTGTAAGAGAGCATTGTTGATTCATTTTACTAAGCTATCATTAAAATTTTAGATCCTTCTAGATCTATATACTTTATATGAGCATCTCTAAGTGTACTTTCCCAGGTTGATAAAGGAATTATGAGTTTAACTTACCTTAGTAAGTAAAGACCAAACATTTTGGTGTTGTTGCCGGGGGGGTGCAATTAGAAAGATTTAAAAAAAAAATCTAAAAAACAATTAAAATCAATAAAACAACAAAAAAATTTAATTTTTAGTCATGATTATTTATGTCTAGATTTAGGGATGAAAAAGGAAGATTCGCAAAAACCCCCCAACCAACAACTAACCCACCATTAGGAGCAGAACCATTAGAAAAGATTGAGTACATAACATCAACTGGAAAAGTTACTATGGGAAAACTTGAGGAAAAACAAAGAACATGCCAAAGATTTACTCTCGTTGAAAGATAAATCTTACTAGCTCATGAGGTAGAGAAAAAATATATACCTGAGACTTGTACAGTAGGGAAATTAAAAGAGAGTAGTACAAAAATTCAACAGCCTATCTTTGAACAAATTTTCCATCAAGAACTAAAACAAGAAGAAAAGATCGAAATTTTAGACAAGACAAATCACAATGGCTGAAGAAGGAGGATCCAGAGGACCTACTGCAAAACAACTAAGAGAGCATGAGAGACAATTGGAAGAAAGGAGAAGAAAAAGAGAAAATGAAGAAAAACAAGAAAATGATACTCTGTTCGGAGGAAATCAAAATCCACCAGAGGTAGAGGAATCCACATTTAAATTTCCAATTCAAGGTAGAGGGGAGTATATGGATGAAGAAATTAAAATGAAAAATATACCGCCATCCGTATTACCAAACTTTTATGGTATGGCATCTGAAGACCCTTATTCGTTTTTGTTCAAATTTGACATAGTGTGCCAAACCTATGGATATACCGATGATGCACATAGACTTCGACTTTTTCCTGCTACATTAAAAGCAACAACACTTAGGTGGTTCAAGGGATTAGGGGAACATTCAGTCACTGATTGGGATAACATGAGAAAATTCTTTTTGAAGAAGTATGAACCTTATTGTCGATCAAAAGATTCTAAAGATGACATCTTTAGAATGAATCAACAAGAAGATGAGACCTTAGAAGAATACTTGGAAAGATTCTCATATAATCTACAAAAATCAAAACATAGAGCCATGTCTATTAATCTTATTCGAACAATATTTCTTAAGGGCATTCGGGATGAGTGTCTAGATGACCTCAATATTATGGGTAAAGGGGACATTTCTAATTTACCTTTTGAAGAGATTGTTGATTTGTGTCAGAAGTACTCTAGAAGTAGGGAAAGAAATGGAAAAAGAGCCATGACATCTAAGATCACTAAATCTGCCACAGGAAATATTACTAGAGTTGAACTAGGAAATCTATTTGAGGATTTCAAAACAGACCTTCTAAGCACCTTAGGGAATCAAATAGACACTTTTAAAACAAAGAAAAGATAAGATGAACAAGAAAAAGAGTTATCTATATACTGCCCCAAATGCAGATGAAAACATGCTTTGAAAGAATGTCCTTTAGATAATGTGCATATTTGTGGGTTTTGTACAGAAAATCATGACACTAAGGATTTCACAAAGATGAAAGTTTTGCAGAATTATAATTTGGAAGCCAATGCAAAAATGGAGAACATGTATTTCATGGGAGCTAGAAGGCCATGGAAGCCAAGACCTCCAGGTATGTATCAAAATCCAAATCCAACAAATTATAGCATGCTTGTTCAGAATTCTTGGAATGTTCCTATGCCTTGGCAAAATTGGTTTAATCAATTGCAGCAAAATTATCCACAACAAGGATGGAAAAGATATTCCTATCCTTAGCAATTCTCTCAACAACCACCTCAGCAATATCAACAACCATTTCCGTAGCCATATCCCCAACACTATCCACACAATATTCTCAGCCATATCCATAACAATACCCTCAACAACCAGTTGCTTATCAACAACAAAATCCTCAGCAAACTTTACAATATGGATGAGGGACCATTATATTTGACTCTGCTGTTGCAAAACATTTAACTAAGGTCATGTCGAACTCTACAGAAAGAACCTCCACTTGTTCCAACACAGTCACAAAAAGAGATTCAAATTGATGAACAAGAAAAACCAACACACGACAAACAAAATGATCCACCACAAAACAATCTAGAACGGGATAAACAAATCAAAACACTACAATCACCTCCATTCCCAGAACGACTACTTCAACCAAAATTACCCACACCATTGATTCTTGATGAATTGAGAAATGTGTATGTCAAAATGCCATTACTCCAGGCAATCAAGGATATTTTGATCTATACCAAAGCCATTAAAGAGATCTGTCTCAAAAAGCCTGCAAAGAAAATATTTGATCCACAAACAATACATGATATTGGAAATTTAGCTGGCTTGATATCAAATATCATTTCCATGGAAAAATATGTTGACCTAGGCATACCTAGAGTCACAACAATTATCAATAAAATTTCAATTCCAAACGCTCTGATTGATTTAGGAGCTGCAATAAATGTTATGACATTGGACACAATGAAAATTGTGCAACTAGCAAATCTACAGACAACCCCGATTGTTTTGGAATTAGAAGATCTCTCTAAAGTCATTCTTGAAGGGATACTAGAAGATATAATTGTTTCACTGGATTCTTGGGAATATCCAGTTGATTTCTTAGTACTCCAGCCAAAATCAAACTTAGGAGGACACCCACTCATACTTGGCAGACCATGGTTGGCAACTGTTGATGCATTCATTGGGTGTAGTTCTGGTAACATGATCATTTCTAGAGGCACGAAGAGGAAACAACTTACCTTGTACCCATTAGCACAAGCACCAACAGTACAACAAAATCTATGGCTTAATGACAAATTCAATGATAAGGAAGAAATCTACTATGTTTTAAGCATCAATCAAATGTATGATTTCAGGGAGAACAACAATGAGGATTTAGTGGAAATGTTTATCTCTCAACCTGATGTTTCAGAGGAGTTGAGAAATGAACAATACACTGTTGCAAATCAAATACTGGCACAAAGCTTTCAGGAAACTTGTACCATGTATTCTCTAAAAACATTATTTGAAGAAAATTTTCCAATCAACTCAATTACAAACACACAAAGAAAGACTATAGAAATTAGCCCAGGAAAAACATTGAACATTGGGGCATTTCTAGAAACATCTCATAAATGGAAACTGCTTGATTTTCTCACCAAATACCAAAAGGCATTCGCTTGGGACTACACTAACATGCAGGGAATTCACCTAGAAACTTGCACCCACCATATCTATACAAACACTAGTATTCAACCAATGAGGTAGCCACAGAGAAGGATGAACCCCATGCTTAAAGAAATTGTAAGAGATGAATTGCAGAAGTTACTAAAGGTAAAGTTCATCTACCCCATTTCCGACAGCCAATGGGTATCCCCATTAGTAATTGTCCCCAAGAAAAATGGTAAGTGGCGAGTTTGTGTTGACTATAGAGAACTGAATAAATCCACCCTTAGAGACTATTTTCCACTGCCATTTATTGACCAAGTATTGGATACATTAGCTAGAAAGATGTCATTTTCCTTCCTGGATGGTTTTAGTTGCTACAATCAGATCAGCATAACCTCAAAAGACCAAGATAAAACCACATTTACCTATCCCTGGAGCACGTATGCTTATAATGTACTACCATTTGGCTTGTATAATGCACTAGTCACATTTCAGAGAGCAGTCTTAGCAATTTTCATTGATCTAGTCCACGAATGTCTTGAGGTATATATGGATGATTTTTCAGTACATGGTGATTCCTTTGACCATTCCTTGCAAAACCTTGAGAAAGTTTTACAACAATGTATAGAAACCAACTTGTTTTTAAGCAATGAAAAATGTTACATGATGATGAATGAGGGAATAGTCTTAGGGCATCATATTTCATCCAAGGGAATCAAGGTAGATCAAACCAAAATAAAAATTATTGTCGAATTTCCAATTCCAACAAATCAAAAAGATGTAAGATGCTTTCTTGGTTATGCAAGCTACTATAGGAGATTTGTTGCAAACTTTAGTAGGATAGCTTAGCCTTTGTTTAAAATTCTTGCAAAGGATCTAACTTTTAATTGGAATGGTAATTGTCAAACTGATTTCGAGAAACTCAAGGAAAAATTATCCACTGCTCTAGTTTTGAGAGGACCCAATTAGACTTTACCTTTTCATATCTCCACTGATTCATCTGAGACAGCAGTAGGGGCTTCATTAGGATAGAAAGAAGATGGTTCAACTTATGCCATATATTTCATTAGTAAGAATTTGACCCCTACAGAATTTAATTACACAGTCACGGAAAAGGAAATGCTTGCAATTATACATGTGGTCAACAAATTTCGACACTACATAACATGATATGAAGTCCTTGTTCACACTGTCCACTCCACCATTAGATACTTAATGAAAAAACCTATTACTAATGGAAGGATCACCAGATGGTTACTCTTACTGTAGGAATTTAATATCACCATACTACATAGACCAGGGAAAGAAAACCAGGTAGAAGACTACTTTTCTAGACTACAAAATCCAGGTGAAGTTGTCCAAGTTGAAGATTCATTTCCTGATGAACACTTGTTTGCAATTTCAGTTTTAACTCCATGGTATGCTGATTTAGCTAATTACTTATCTATAGGAAAAGTACCACCATCTTTCAACTCAAAGGAGAAGAAGGGACTCATCAAACAAAGTGCAAGATATTCATGGGTTAATGGCGATTTGTTTTACACTGGTTATGATATGATCATCAGAATATGCATTAGATAATATGAAATTATCGATATACTAACATCATGTCATGATCAACCTTGTGGTGGCCATTTTGCAGCTAAAACGAGAGCACATAAAATCCTTAGCCTTGGCTACTATTGGCCATTAATTTTCAAGGATTCAAAGAAGTATGTAAGAATTTGCGGCAGCTGCCAACACATGGGCATACCAACCACCTGTGATGAGATGCCACTACAGCCACAAGTACATCTAGAACCATTTGAAAAATGGGCTCTAGACTTTGTTGGACCCATCAATCCACCATCCAAAGGTAAGAAGTACATTCTTGTATGTACCAACTATGTGACAAAATGGGTTGAAGCAAAGGCACTTGTAAGAGCAACTGAACAAACAGTAGTCAATTTCCTTTTTGAAGAAATATTTGTTAGATATGGAGTGCCCAGAGAGATAGTAACAGACCAAGGGACTCAATTTACTTCTAGACTGGTTTAAGAAATCACTAAAAAGCACAAAATCAAGCACAGAAGGAGTACACCCTACCATCCACAGGCCAATGGCCAAGTGGAATCTACAAACAAGACACTAGAAGGGATCATGACAAAAACAGTGGCAACAAACAGAAAGGATTGGGCATACAAGCTCAATGAAGCACTTTAGGCATATAGAATCACCTGGAAAAACACAACAGGGTTTACACCCTATCAGCTTGTGTATGGTAAATAAGTCATGGTGCCAATAGAATTTCAAATACATACTTATAAACTAGTTGCAGACTTAGGGATAGATCTCTCTGAAGCCCAGCAAGAAAGAATCATGCAATTGAACCAGCTGGACGAGATGAGACTACAAGTAGTAGAAAGGACAACAATGATACAACAACAAAGGAGACAACGGCACGATAAGTTAATTAAGAAGAAAGAATTTCAAGTTGGTGACTAGGCATTACTCTTTGACTCAAAATTAAAAGACTATAAAGCCAAATTTACAACCCACTAGATGGGGCCTTATGAAATCAATGAATTATTTGAGAATGGATCAGTCAAACTCACTACCATTGATCAAGAGGAATGAACATTTATAGTGAACGGGCATAGGCTAAAGATCTATCACAAGCCTGTAAACAAAGAAGATTTAATGGAGACAGTATCACAGCAAAAGGAGGTACAAATAGTACAGCAGTCAGCTGTAATATCTAAGCCTTAAGCATTTAATTTTCCTTCTTAAAAAAAACAGTTAAAAAAAAACAAAAACATAATAATGTTTAGATATGAAAACCATATATGGCATATTCTAAACACGAATTCTTATGAGAAAACCAAGCAATTGGCTTGTAAGAATTCCTTTTCCTTTAGTTCAATTTCGAAATAAAAGTACTCTGCAACAAACATGACTTGAGGACAAGTCAAACAATCAGTAGGGGGGAAGAAAGTCTGAACTTGTTCATGCTTTTTCATCTCCCTAATTTCATCTCCAACAGAGGAAGAGATTTGTCTTTACGTTTTCTAATGGATTCCTAAAAAATGATTGTTGTTCAGTATTTTCTTTTCAAAAGGATTAGATTTTAAACTCAGAATATATCTTAGAAAGGGACCTGTTATATACAAATTCTCATTCTCAGGCAAGGGACCTCTTCTATGCACATTATCAGAATGGGATCTGTTCAGAGGAAGACTGCATCTACAAAGAAGAAGGTTGCACCTAAGAAGAAGAAAATTGCAAAGATGAAGACTGCACCCAAGAAGAAGAAGACTGGACTACACCTCAAAAGAAAGAGACTGCATTTAAGAGAGAAATCGACACCATCACATTCTGCTATGCCTGAACATATCAAACAACAAAATCCAGCTCCCAAACAAAGAGATATCAGAGGGCTGTAAGAATTGTCATTTTAATATTTTTAATTTCTTTTATTAATTTCAATTTTTAAATAGTGGTTTATGATGATTATTGATTTTAGTTTCTAATACCCAATTTATCCTATATCGTTCATTCTTATATCCTGTAGGAGTCAGTCCTATTTTTCTATCTATATCCTATAACGATATCCTATTTCCTATTTCTGAACATTAGTCTTATCTTCTACCCTGTACATATTCCTAAAGCCTGATCCTTAAAGCCTACCTTTTATCCTGTACATACATTTATAATCAACCTACAGTTATAAGTACCAACAGATCTACCAAAATTCAGCATGCATACTTAGAACAAATTAAGTCACCAACTGCAGATTGGAAGTCATAAATTAGTAAGCCACAGAACTGAATTTTGAAGAAGGGATCAGGTCACGAAGATGAAGTATTTATAAATTTTTGTAGTTTTCAACCTAAAAATTTTTAAATCTAGAAAATAAAACATATTTGATAAACAAAGGGTATGTGATCATAAGTAAGGATTAATGGCTAGTTCAGTGAAATCATCATGACCCGATGCTCTTACGATCTGAAGGTGCCATAATGATCCGTATCCCTCATGATTTCAACAAAGGGCTTGCACCATACCTAATTTCATCATTCAAAGACCGTTGTCAGGACTCCATAGGGCATCATTAAAAATCCCTATGTAAGGAATTGAAGGAATTATCAGTGAAGTATATGCTGCGTGAAGAGACTGAGGGTTCATTACATAAACAAGTAATGAATGGAGGTAGTAAGAATGAAACCATCATGTTAAAAATGGAAGTAAGTATTGTATTCATCACAGAGTATAGGTAGAAGTCCGACCTATAGAAAATGTTGTGAATTAGAGTTGTTTAACATTCTGAAGGTTATAAAGCAATCCTCTCTGAGATACATAAGGGTATAGCGTTACGAGTATGTTGACAATAACAATGTCAATATATGAGTAAGAGGGCCATGACATAGGGTAGATTCTGCAGAACCGGTTGAAGGGCATTTCAATTTAATTGACAGTGTCCTCCACTAAAACAGAGACATGCATAGTACTCAGGCTCAGGTAGTTTTCTTATCGAAACTATGGTGAATTTTTTTTTTACAGCGTAAGGGAAATACAGTAATTTTTTACAAAGTATGGTAAAATTCTTTTCTACAACTATAAATTCTTCTTACAGCACAAGGTAATTGGAGGTTAAAAAAATTCTCTCATGGCAAACCGAACAGAGCCACAACAATTTGACCCTTCCAAATACCATAAGGACTGCATAGACATTTTTAGGGCAAAAAAATGGCTACCATTCTTAGAAAAATTCAATGGGCACAATAAGCAAACGGCAAGGGAGTTTGCCTCTTCATTTACTGGAGAGAGAGCCATTGTAGGAAACTTGTCTTTTAGGGTCTTAAAAGACACAATTGCCCAAGCAATAGACATAAGCCCAGAAGGGGAGAAGTATTTTAAAACCAAGCAGTTCAAGGAGAAAACATGGACACATTTCATATCCAGGACAAGGGTATCATCGGTTGACTGGAATTCAGGGATTCCTAGAAGTTGGCTCATTCATCCATGGGATGAAATAGTTTAGGTCATTCAAAAATTTATAACCTGTGAGGGAAGATACAACATTGTATTTCTTTATCATATCAAATTGTTAATTCATCTAAGAGGAGACTGCATTATAAGCTTGCCTTATTTTCCTTTGCAAAGCTTGACTAAGATGTCTAAGACCATACAAAAACAAAGGAAAAACAAGGATAGGAGCATATACCATTTTGGTTTGATAAAAATTTTGATTGAAATTGAACTGTAAAAGATAAGTGTGACATGAAAGAAATTCTTGGTGACTAATGAGTTTATGGCAAATGAGGAGCAAGAAAAGCAGCAGAATTCACAAGAAGAACAACATAATTTAAAGGAAGGGCAGCAACATGCAGAACTATTGATTGATGTAGATGTTATAGAGGAATACTTTTCAGGGTACATACTCAGTAACTCTGTTCCATCCAGCAATAGTATCAAGACACGAAGAATGGTGAGAGAGGAAGCTGAGAGGGATAAACAGGATAAAATTTTCTCCACTTACACAAGAAGGTGCAGAAAGACTAAGTTTTGTCAAAAAGGGAAAACGGTAGAGGAAGATGACATTCTACAACAGCCCCAGTATGATTACATACAAGGATTGGAAATAAAAGGCAAGGAAAAGGAACAATAAGAACAGGAATTTCCAGGAAATAAGAAGAAGAAGTTAGAAAGGAAAGTTGAGAAATTACAATAACAACTTATGGAATCCGAAGTTTTGGAAAGAGTGGTGAAAAGGGAAAATGAAACACCCAACATACAAAGTAAGAAATTTCAATATGAGAATGAAAAATTGAAAAGGAAGGTTAAGAAACTCACAGCTTATAAAATGCAAATCTGTAGGAAGGCCTATAAACTTTACAAGCAAAAGAAGGAAATTAAAATCAAGTATCAAATTTTGAAGATAGATTATGAAGCCCAAATGAACATCAATGATTTACATAATGCAGTAGAGGCAGAAGCAGAGGCAGAAGGCAGAGTTTGACAGGTTAGTGTTATAGACATATTTGGGCCAACCCCAATCTTATATATCGATAAACTAGGGCTCTTCAACCCCTAAAAGTGTCGTTTCATATCCTAAAATAACATGGTCATATGATTACTTCATTCCCCAAAAGTTCCACCTGAAAAACCATCCAAAATTGGCCTAAACTGGACCATACTGACTGCTCCACTATTAGGGTGCGATGCATACTAACTTCTACACTAGCCAGGTGCAATGCATACTAATAAGGCCTTCTGTAGGGTGCAATGAGCGAGGATGGACAAATGTCCGAGACAGTTTGCTAAGTTGGTGCTCATGGAATGTTCTAGAAAATTCTCTTATGACATTTGCCTCTCTAAATTCGCCCAGGGATGAGTAAGAGATCCAAGAAATATCCAAGTAGAACCAATTGTAACAAGTGGAATCAATTGTAACAAGTGGAATGACACTAATCAAAACCCCAGAGATGACTCACACCCTTGCACACATCTATAAATGGATCCCTCATCTAAGAGATTCGGAGGCTAGAATATTGTGAATTGCAAGGAAGTGCTAATAGTTTGTGTTTGAGATAAGAGCATTGTATTGTTGGTGTAATCTTGTTATTTCATGAGGTGAAGAGGGATTGATTCTGGGAGGATGATGTTGGATCAGACAACTGGGTTGTAATTCTCCCTTCTATTTAATAAAGTTCTTCAAGTTTTATTCCATATAATCGTGCACTTGTGAATGTTATTATTTGTGAATTCCATTGTATGTTCATTATACATGATTATGTGGTGTTTATGTTACAATAGATCAAGATGCTTTGATGGCTCTTTGCTACTATGTTTCTACAGGTACTCTTCAAGCAGGATAAGTACGGAGAGTAGTTGCAAGCTCTGTCAAGGGGGAGAAATATTGAGCAAAGGATTAAGTGGAAGTTCTAGGTTGGTCCTCTCATCCTTCTCTTATCTATTATGCATAGAAGAAATCATTGAATTATTTTGAACTGTTGTTTCTAGGGTAGCTACCAAACCTAGAGGGCTAGTCAATCGAAAAGTCACTAGCTTTTCCAGAAACAAAATGGTGACTCCATTGGGGATCGTATAGATGTTTGTTTATTGTTTTGTTTATTTTATAAACTATAGATAGAGCCTAAAGTCAGCCAGGTAGCCTTCAAACTGCTCTTTCTCTGCAATTAAATAGTAGATAAACGTTGCTTCATTCAATCTCTGGTTTAGTTTATGAATTAAACATTTGACTTACAAGCATTCTAGATACCCTTTTGGTAGCCTAGTAACCTCTCGAGTCATTCCTCTGTACTATGCTCTTTACTGTCCATCATAGCTCAGCTTAACTCACCTGAAATCAGCTACAAATTTGAGCCAAAACCCACTTCACTTGCGCTCCTTGGCCCATCGCATTGTTTGTCACTGTCAACTAGTATGCATCACACCTCTCGAGTCTGTAAAGTGTAATGCATCCCTGTTTCTGTGAAGCCCAGGTGCGATGACTGATTGAACCTATTTCCATTCTATAAATTTGGGGTTTTTGTCCTTGTTTTTAGTTTTCTTTAGTTGTTTTTTGCTGCTTATGAACAATACCTCATTACTGAAGCCTACTTGCATCGCATAGATCAGCCTCCATTGATTAGGATTAGTAAATGTTTTTATGTATTTGTCCATAATTTACAATCCTTTATCGAAAAGTTGCTTAAATCAAACTGTCGCTTTAGTAGAAAAAGTGTCGTAACTATCGTTTTGTGTCAAAAAGAGAAGTGTCGTAGATTCTTCCTTCCCTGGATAGTCGATTGAACGTTTTGTCATGTATTTGATTTTATTTTTTGATATTCAAAGTGTCGAAAGCATTTTCTATTCGAAATTGAAAAGTGTCGTTTAGTCTTTCTTTCCATTTTGACAAAGAAATTGTCAAAAATGTCGCTTTGAGTAAAATATTTCAGATCTTTACTACATTTAGTTTTCGTTTTTGGCATTTTTTCACATTAAGGGGAATGAAAAACAAATACATGCATTTGAATTTGCATTTAGTTTGTGTGCGAAAAATGATTTAGGAAAAGTGCATTAGTGTGTGCTCTTTTCTCTTTGTTTGAAAGAATCGTAATTTTCTTTCCTTGGTAGCTAGGATTTTCATTGCTCAAAATAAACAAAAATTGTTTATCATTGTAGATTGAATTTCAGGAATTTTAAATCAACATCACGTGGTGAACCATTGAAAGGCAAACTTTAAACAAGATCAACTCTAAAATAAATCTCAATGAACCTAACAACGCTTTGGAACCTAATGCAACACATCTAGAGGTCTAAGCTAGAGACGTGTTCCAGTGTCGTAAAAACTAGTAACTATCCTTTTCATCGAAGGTTGGGTGATTCCTCCTCCTTGGTACGACAAGTGCTAGCACGGACGTGTGCTTCCCATACCTTCGCGTATATATTGGGAGACCACAATAGACTTATATCTTTTATCCATAAGAATCCATGACTGCCACCCTATCAATCGCAATGCACTGAACACAGCATTGGGCAAGATTGACTGACGTGCATAAGTCCTTTGTAATTTCTGTTTAATTTATCACCAAGGTGTATATTGCAGTTTTTCAATTGGTTTGGTAATCCCTCTGTCTAGATTTTCCAGAGTAGTCACTTTCATTCCTTTTCAACTCTTTAAAAGAAAAGGTCCACTGAGCACTTGTCACTTCAGATTCATTAAAAATCGAAGGAGAATAAAGTCATCTTCAGATTTTTCTTGACTCTTAAAAATTGTAAAAGCAAATTCATGTCAAAGCATAAATAAAATTAATTGAATTCGGAATAACATATTTCCCCTTAATTTTGAGTTGATCAAAGTAATCCGCAATTGTTGTTATAAACATATTTGGGCACTTCAACCCAAATCTTATATGTTGATAAACTACGGCTTTTCAACCCTTAAAAGTGTTGTTTCATACCCTAAAGGATCATGGTCAACTGATTACATCATTCTCCAAAAGTTCCACCTGAAAAGCCATCCAAAACTGGCCTGAACAGGACCATACTGACTACTCCACTGTTAGGGTGCGATGCATACTGACTTCTACACTAGCCAGGTGCAATGCATATTGATTTGGCCTTCTATAGGGTGCGATGGGTGAGGATGGACAAATGTCTGAAATAGTTTGCTAAGTGGATGCTCATGGAGTCTTCTAGAAATTTCTCCTATGACACTTGCCTCTTTGAATTCGCCCAAGGATGAGTAAGAGATACAAGAAATCTCCAAGTGGAACCAAATGCAACAAGTGGAATGACACCAATCAGAAACCCAGAGATGACTCACACCCTTGCACACATCTATAAATGGATCCCTCATCTGAGAGATCTAGAGGCTGGAATTTTGTAATTTGAAAGGAAGTGTTGATAGTTTGTATTTGAGAAAGAGCATTGTATTGTTGGTGTGATCTTGCTTTTCATGAGGTGAAGAGGGCTTTGATGCTAGGAGGATGATGCTGGATCAGACAACTGGGTTGTAATTCTCCCTTCTATTTATTAAAGTTCTTCGACTTTTCTTCCATATAAATGTGCAATTGTTAATGTTATTATTTATGAATGCCATTGTATGTTCATTATATTTCTGATTCTGTAATGATTATGATATAATAGATCAAGATGCTTTGACAGTTCTTTGTTACTGTGTTTCTACAGGTACTCTCCAAGCGGGATAAGTATGGAGAGGAGTTGCAAGCTCTGTCAAGGGGGAGAGAGATCAAGAAAGGAGTTGAGCAGAAGATCTAGGTTGGTTCCTTTGTCTTTCTCTTATCTATTATACATAGAAGAAATCGTGAATTGCTTTAAATTGTTGTTTCTAGGGTAGTTTCCAAACCTAAAGGGCTAATCGATCGAAAAGACACTAGTTTTCCCATAAACAAAATGGTGACTCTGTTGGGGATCGAATAGATGTTTTTTTGTTGTTGTTGTTTGTTTTATAAACTATAGACGGAGCCTGAAGTTAGCCAGATAGCCTTTGAACTGCTCTTGCTCTGCAATTGCATAGAAGATGAATGCTGCTTCAGTCAATCTCTGGTTTAGTTTATGAATTAAACATTTGACTTACAAGCATTCTAGATGTCCTTTTGGTAGCTCAGTAGCCTCTCAATATCATTCCTCTGTACTTTGCTCTTTACTATCCATAATACCTCAGCTTTACTCACTGAAATCAACTGTAAATTTGAACCAAAACCCACTTCAGTTGCGCTCCCTGGCCCATCTCACTGTCTGTCACTGTCAACCAATATGCATCGCACCTCCCGAGTGTTGTAGGTGCGATTCATCCCTGTTTCTATGAAGCCCAAGTGCGATGACTAACTGAACCTATTTCCATTCTTGAAATTTGGAGGTTTTGTCCTTGTTTTCAGTCAAGTTTAGTTGATTTACTGCTTATGAACAGTGTCTCATTACTGAAGCCTGCTTGCATCACATAGATCAACCTCTTTTGATTAGGATTAATAAATGTTTTATGTATTTGTCCATCATTTACAATCCTTGGTCAAAAAGTGGCTTAAATCGATCTGTCACATTGGTACAAAAAGTGTTGTAACTGTCGTTTTGTGTAAAAAACAGAAGTGTCGTTGAGTCTTCCTTCCCTGAATAGTCGATTGAACTTTTTGTCATGTACTTGATTTGAATTGTTGATATTTGAAGTGTCAAAAGCATTGTCTATTCGAAATTGAAAAGTGTTTTTTAGTCTTCCTTTCTAATTTGAAAAAGAAATTGTCGAAAATGTCGCTTTGAATGAAATATTTCAGATCTTTGCTATACTTGGTTTTCGTTTTTGGCATTTTTTCACATTAAGGGGAATGAAAAACAAATACATGCATTTTCATCTGCATTTAGTTTGTGTGCGAAAAATTATTTAGGAAAGTGCATTAGTGTGTGCTCTTTGCTCTTTGTTTGAAAGAATCGTAATTTTCTTTCCCTAGTAGCTAGAATTTTCATTGATCAAAGTAAACAACGATTGCTTATCATTGTAGATTGCATTTTTAGGAATTTCAAATCAACATCACACGGTGAACCATTGAAAGGAAAACTTTAAAAAAGATCAACTCTAAAATAAATTTCAATGAACTTAACAACGCTTTGGAACTTAACGCAACACATCTAGAGGTCTAGGCTAGAGACGTGTTCTGGCGTCGTAAAAACTAGTAACTATCGTTTTCATCGAAGGTTGGGTGATTCCTCCTCTTTGATACTACAAGTGGTCGCACGGAATTGTGCTCCCCATACCATCGTGTATATATTGGGAGACCACAATAGGCTTATATCCTTTATCTATAGGAAGCCGTGTCTGCCACCCTATCGATCGTAATGCACTGAACAAAACATTTGGGAAGATTGAATGTCGTACATAAGTCCTTGGTAATTTCTCTTTAATTTATCGCCAATGTGTACATTGCAGTTTTGCGATTGGTTTGGTAATCCCTCTGTCCAGATTTCCAAAGTAGTCACTTTATTTCCTTTTTGACTCCTTAAAATAAAAGGTCCATCTGAGCACTTGTCACTTAAAGCTCATTAAAAATTGAAGGAGACTAGAGTCATCTTTAGCTTTTTCTCGACTCTTAAAAATTGAAAAAGCAAAGTTGTGTCAAAGCGTCATTAAAATTTATTAATTCGGAATAGCATTTTTCCCCTTAATTTTGAGTTGATCAAGTAATCCGCAATACTGGAAGAAAGTCAATCAAAACCTCGTTGTTCATGGAGACTAGCGAGTAAACCATCTTTGACTCCGAAAAAGAAGCCATTCCGAGCAAAATGGTCTCGTTTAATTGAGTCCAATTCATCTCGTTTATTTGGAACTTTTGTTTCAACATCGTCAAAGACTACAGTTACTCCAATCATTTCTGGTACATCTGCCTTTGGAGAATAAGTTCCGCAGTTACAAGAGGGCATTAGAACTGATCCTAGTGTAATGATAGATACTTCTATACCTGAAACATCTCCATCTAGAGTTGATCTAGAGACTAAAGTTCACTTACCTGAACATCTAGAAGTTGAGTCCCCGAATTCAGAAGGTGTCACCCCTTCGGTATCTGTCACTGCAGAAGCTATACCTTCTTCGGCCCCAGAAATCTTTTATGGACCTGACGGTCTACCTCTTCCACCTGGACAGATTGCTATAGAGGAGATAGTAGAGGATCCTCCATCCAGTACCTCGTTACATTTGGGAACTGGGGTTCATTTGTATCCTTGTGCTCCTGAGTTTGGTTCTTTTAATCATCCTTCATCACAAGTTCCTGTCGAATTGCTAGGAAATCTTTTGGATAGACTAAACATGTCTGAGCAACCATCAACATCTAGGAATGTGTCATCTAATACAGCTACGGCAAAACTTCTTGCTGCCATTCCTACAATGTTTGCTGGTATACCATATATTCCAGCTAGTTATCAAACACTAGCAGGAGTCCACTTAGAGGCTATTTTAGCAACATGGTCTACTCCTATTTATTCATCCAGAGTCACATCTGGTATTTCTTATGTTGAAACTCAGCAAATTGATCCTGCATGCCAGTATCAATTTGGGCAGACTAGTCTTCAAAGACCGATATACCCTTTGAACACTAGACTTCCACCATATGGAGGGTAGTATGGTTTTTCATTATTCCCTCTTGGGGAACAACCATATGAGAGTTTACAACAAAATTCAGGTCAAATCGGAATAGCATCCAGTGGTTGGGTACCTATACTACCACAGCAACCAAGGTTTGTATATTCAATGCAACCGATCCAACCTGTGTCGAATATCCCGACTACACCCGCTGTTTTGACTATGTCGCAAGTACAAGCACTGCCTGTTGTGTCTCAACCTCAAGTCTCTCATGTTGTAATACAACAGCCTCTTGTCTCTACGACTCAATCACAACCTCAGGTTAGTGTTTCCTTACCTGGAACGACTCAGGCTCAAATGGGTATTATCACCCCACATCTTGGTCAATCTTCCAATATTGGGCAACATCAAATGGTCCAAAAACCATGGTTGGTACAATACCAACAACTGCAATTCCAACAAACCCAACCTCAGTTTGGGCTTGGTTAATATCAAACCTACCGAGGACTTGAGCAATAAGGCTTTGTAGGTAATGGGCAGCCGCATTTTCAAAATGGTTATCAACAACCACACTATACTGGTTATGTCAAACAACCTTATCAAAGTTATCAGCATCAGATACATTATGTTGGTATGCAAAGACCTACTGCTCAGGCGATTCCATCTTATCATGGGTATGCCTCACCTAACCTGAATCAGCAGTTGCCTTTCGTAGCAACTCTAGAATTACCAGATTTGAACCAGCTGACGAATGATCCAATTGCATACACCCCTTGGTGGCCAACGATTCCTCATAAACGTCTCTCCGATATTCTTAAATTCAATGGAAATCCAGGTGAAGATCCATCGAATGACTTAATGACTTTTCATTTGTGGTTCTCGTCTAACACTCTGAATGATGATTCGATTCGGCTTCACCTTTTTCAGGGAACGGTAACTGGTCCGGCAATGAAATGGTATATTGAATTGCCTAGAGCTTCGTTTGACAATTTCAGCACCCTTGCCACTACTTTTCTAACCCACTTTCAGTTACCCATTAGGTACGAAATGGGAACAGAACTCCTTACCAATTTTAAATAGACCATGGCCACTCACATATCTGATCATATTCATAAGTGCTTACATAGTTGTCGTATGGTAAAGGCATATGTTCCTGATCAGCTTTTAGCTGAGTGATTTATTAAGTCCTTATTGCCATCTCTCACTAAGGATGTGGTGAAAGGAGGAGTTGTAATTGAAGAGCAAGTCATTTCTCATGCCCAATATTTAGACTTGATCTATACCCAGTCTGGCACACTCTATGATAAAATTCCTGATGCTCCTAGACCAGAATTTTCCATTCCACCCCCTCCCAAATCGAATAGGGACTCTCATGCCCACGACTGCGTGATCTTTGCTTCAAGCATGCAAACTGAAAGGGCTCTGTCTTGTAAAGCTCTTATTGTTTCTAGTCAAAATGCAAATGAAAAACCTCTTTCCTCGGAGATTAATGTCGTGTCATATGACAAAAGCAAGAATCCAAAGCAACCAGGCAGCAAGAAGAAAGGGAAAAGTAATAAGAAGAAACAGGAGAATTCGACTCCTGAAAAATGTTCTGACAACCCTACTGGGCCAAAGAAACCTCCTCATTTTCCATGTTACATATGTAACGAGGAGCATTATACGAAGGATTGTCCACATCGAGTTGAGGTTAAGAAATTTTTAAAGGCTTCAAGTACCTCAATAGTGTTGACTTATCTGTTTCTAAACCCAAAAACTAATTTGGTTGCTATCGATCATGCTTCCACATCCCAAGTGCTTATGATATCCATCTCAAAACAGCAAAATGATGCTTTGATATCGACAAGGAATAAATATTATGGGAATCCATCATCGTCAAACAGCCAGGCTATAGATCAACCTACTAGTTCGACAACGACTTCGCCAGAAGTTGTTCCACCCATTATTCGTGAATTAAATATAAAGCTGCCAAAGGGAGTCATACATAAATCGACATTTAATCCTCGTGCTCGAGCTGCACAGAATTATAATATACTGGGGTTCATTTGTATCCTTCTTCTCCTGATTTTTGTTCTTTTAATCATCCTTCATCACAAGTTCCTGTTGAATCGCTAGGAAATATTTTGGATAGACTAAACATGTCTGAGCAACCATCAACATCTAGGACTGTGTCATCTGATACAGCTATGGCAGAACTTCTTGCTGCCATTCCTATAATGTTTGCTGGTATACCATTTGTTCCAGCTAGCTATCAAACACTAGCGGGAGTCCACTTAGAGGCTACTTCAGCAACATGGTCTGCTCCTATTTATTCATCCGGAGTCACATCTAGTATTTCTTATGTTGAAACTCAGCAAATTGATCCTGCATGCTAGTATCAATTTGGGCAGACGAGTCTTCAAAGACCGATATACCCTTTGAACACTAGACTGCCACCATATGGAGGGCAGTATGTTTTTTTCATTATTCCCTCCTGGGGAACAACCATATGAGAGTTTACAACAAAATTCAGGTCAAACTAGAATTACATCTAGTGGTTGGGTATCAATACTTCCACAGCAACCAAGGGTTGTATATTCAATGCAACCGATCCAACCTGTGTCGAATATTCCCACTACACCTACTATTGTGATTGTGTCGCAAGTACAAGCACTTCCTGTTGTATGTCAACCTCAGGTCTCTCAGGTTACAATACAACAGCCTCTTGTCTCTATGGCTCATTCACAACCTCAGGTTAGTGCTTCCTTACCTGGAATGACTCAGACTCAAATGGGTATTATCACTCCATATCTTGGTCAATCTTCCAGTATTAGGCAACAGCAAATGGTCCAACAACCATGGCTGGTACAATACCAACAACCGCAATTCCAACAAACGTACCGAGGACTTGAGCAATAGGGCTTTGTAAGTAATGGCCAACCGCATTTTCAAAATGGTTATCAACAACCACACTATACTGGTTATGTCCAACAACCTTATCAAAGTTACTAGCATCAGATACATTATGCTGCTATGCAAAGACCTACTGCTCAGGCGATTCCATCCTATCCTTGGTATGCTTCACCTAACCTGAATCAGTAGTTATCTTTTGTAGCAACTCTAGAATTACCAGATTTGAACCGGATGATGAATGATCCAATTGCATACGCCCCTTAGTGGCCAGTGATTCCTCATAAACTTCCCTCTAATATTCCTAAATTCAATGGAAATCCAGGCGAATATCCATCAAATCACGTGATGACTTTACATTTGTGGTGCTCATCTAACACCCTAAATGATGATTCGATTAGGCTTCGCCTTTTTCAGAAAACGCTTACTAGTCTGGCAGCGAAATGGTATATTGAATTGCCTAGAGCTTCATTTGATAACTTCAGCACCCTTGCCACTACTTTTCTAACCCACTTTCAATTACCCATAAGGTACAAAATGAGAACAAAACTCCTTACCAACTTTAAACAGACCACGGCCACTCACATATCTGATCATATTCATGAGTGGCAACGTTGTCGTCGAATGGTAAAGACATATGTTCCTGATCAGCTTTTAGCTTAGTGGTTTATTAAGTCCTTATTGCATTCTATAACTGAGGACGTGGTAAAAGGAGGAGTTGTCATTGAAGAGCAAGTCATTGCTTGTGCCCAATATTTAGACTTGATCTATACTTAGTCTGGCACACTCTACGACAAAATTCCCAATACTCCCAGGCGAGATTTTTTCGTTCCACCCCCTCCTAAATTGGACAGGGACTCTCACTCCGGTGATGGCGTGATCGATGCCTCGAGCACACAAACCATAAAGGCTCCATCTAGTAAAGCCCTTATGGTTTCTAGTCAAAAAGCAAATGAAAAGCCTCTTGCCTCGGAGATTAATGTCATGTCAACTGACAAGGGCAAAGATCCAAAGCAACCAGGGGGCAAGAAGAAAGGGAAAAATAATAAGATGAAATAGGAAAAGTCAACTCCTGAGAACCCTACTGGGAAAAAGAAACCTCTTCAACCATGTTACATATGTAATGAGGAGCATTGGATGAAAGATTGTCCGCATCGAGCTGAGATTGCAAAATTTTTGAAGACTTCGAATACCTCAACGGTGTTGACTGATCCATTTCCGAACCCGGAAACTAATCTGGCTGCTATCGATCATGCTTCCACATCCCAAGTGCTTATGCTTTCCATATCAAAACAACAAAATCATGCTTTGATATTGACAAGGAACAAAGATTTCGGGAATCCAACGTCATCAAACAACCAAGCTATAGATTAACCTAGTAGTTCGACAACAACTTCGCCAGAATTTGTTCCACCCATTATTCATGAATTAACTATAAAGCCGCCAAACGGAGTCGTACATAAATCAACATTTAATCCTTGTGCTTGAGCTGCACAGAATTATAATATAGTGGAGGATATAGCTCAATCGTCATCTGCTATGTCGACACTTGAAGTACTACAGAATTTCCCCTCCCAAAAGAAATCTTTGTTATCAGCAATAGGTGGATTGATCCAACGGATTCCAATCTTGTGGCCTTTTAACCATAAAGGATATGCACCTCAGTTACCAACCCAACTCGATTTCCTTATACAAGTAAAAGCCCTCAATAAAACAGTCAATGAGTTGTTGGAAAACTTTAGGTTCACCACCCTTGTCGCGATCATCAATGACATTAAAAGCATTTGATGGGAGAACATACACGCT
>APFE030861603.1:145525-163269 GCA_000404065.3 Pinus taeda
TTGTAAGCATATTTCAGTATTTTCCATTAATGAAATGAAGTATTATTTCCGCTGCATCTTTGTGTATATGGTTATCTCTGTATTTTATTGTGTTCCTGTTTAAATCTGGATCAAGTAGTTGTTGTTGGGCCATTCGCTAAATGGGGCATTGATTTCATCACATGTAACCCCACGTCGGCCGGGGGGCATGGCTATATTATAGTCGTTGTTGACTATTTTACAAAATGGGCGGAGGCCATGCCTACATTAAACAACAGTGGCGAAACAGCGGCTCTTTTATTTTTTAACCATGTAGTTTCTAGATTTGGTGTACCTCAGGCTATAGTCACAGTTCATGGGTCACATTTTCGCAATCACATGATGATCGAATTGACTACAACATTAGGACTATCCCACGATAGTTTTACTCCATATTATCTGCAGGCTAATAGACAGGTTGAAGCAATCAACAAAGTCCTTAAGTGCATGCTGCAGAGAATGATTGGAGTCCACAAACAGAATTAGCATTTAATCCTATACTTGTCTCTAGAGGCATATAGGACTTCGATGAGAAATTCGACCAATTCACACCCTTTCAATTGGTGTATGGTCTGGAAGTTGTCTTATTAATTCAGTGTGAAATCTCGTCCCTCAAGCTTGTAATTGATCTACTTCCTAAATCTTCAGAAGAAGAGGCTCATTTCTTGGAACTAATCCACTTGGATGAAACTCTCATGATGCTGCACTAGCTAACGAATCACATAAGAAACGTGTCAAGGCACAATATGACAAAAATGTCAAGCCTCGTGTCTTCTCAAATGGTGACCTGGTCTTGCTTTACAATCAGGACTCGGACAAATTAGGAGCAGGTAAATTCGAACCATTATGGATGGGCCCCTACATTGTTAAACAAGTATTGACAAAAGGAGCCTATGAGCTGGTCGATTATGATGGGATTCCACTGTTGCAGCCCCAAAACGGGTTGTATCTTAAATGTTACTATGCTTGATTAAGTATAGTAAGCTTTGTATATATGCTTTCATTGCATTTTTATTTTTCTTCTAGAGTTGTCATTTTGGTTAGGTAATCCACTTCGCATTTGTTGCAGATATCAGACTATTTGGAACCATTTGTTGGGTATGCCGACGGAGCTAGTCATAGTATGCAAAACCTATCTTCTGCAGCCTGGGCCATTTTCACTCCAAGTAGCGAGTTAGTGAGTTTCAGAGGGATATGTATTAGTCGATCAATGAACAACATTGTTGAGTATAGCAGGTTGATTGAACTTCTCTCTGATGCCATTTCACGTGGCATACGTCGATTTGTTGTCAGGCTAGATTCACAACTCATCATTCTACAGCTTACTAGCGTTTATTCTGTTCGGAACCCAGCTATTTATCGCATGTTCCTAAGAGTCAGGATTTTGGAAAGACATTTTGATTCCATTCAATATCAACACAATTCCAAAAACTTAAACACATTGACTGATTCATTAGCAAACTATGTGTTAGATAGACATTTACAACATTTGTAAAGAAAGCATTTTACATCAACATTTGCATCAGGATTTCATAACTTAACCAAAATAAAACTTCGAAGATCAAAAATATATAGTTGTTTATAGTTTTTACAAAATGTTTTGTGTCCAAGACAAAATCGGTCATCTGACCAAGAAACTCAAAATGAATGCAGAAAAGCATCCTAGACTAATGATGTTGGTGATAACATGTCACCGCCTGTGCGATCATGCGCAGGAGCCTAGTCCATCGACTTGGCACGCTTGTAGGATGACGTTGTAACCTCAAAGGTAACTCATTGATCCTAACATCCTAAATAACGAGAGTGAGGCCCTCGATCTGATCCTGCAGCACTGCCAAGGTCTCTGATATGTCCAGATCCCGAAGGATGGCCCTCCCTATAGCCTCTCCTACTGCAGCATCATCTACCACCCGTGGGTGTACCATTGGTCGCACTGGTCCAATATCTGCATGCACATATAAGTTTGATTATCCTTGGTAAAAAATACAAAAACATTATAAAACTGATAAACAAAGATGTGGTTGAATCATTCTACCTATGGCACTCCACTGCTCGCCAGCTGGTAATACCAAATCTAGGTCGCCGCGGAAGTCCATCCCGACGTATGGATACTCTGCAAATACCATCTCTTGACAGTGGAACCACTAAAAAAAGGCATCAGATAAGGAAATCTGTGACTGACCGGCATGTCTAGCCATAAGATTGACCCACCTCTGCATCTGTGGTTCCCTCGGTGACAGTAATCCCAATGAAATGTTCTAAGGCTGCATCAGTGGAATCCTCTCCAAAGCAAAAGTAGTCAATATGGATCCGTAGCCAAAATTCTTGGTCCTTCCATTATTTACTTTGGAGAATTGTTCTTTTATGATAGGAAGTATCGCCTCACACCAGTTGAACACCTTCGGTTCCAGGCATTCCAGGGCATACTACATGTAATATATGTTCGCAAAATGAAGGGTCACGCTGCCAGCCAATCTAGTAAAGGTAAATAAAATGGTCCTCAAGGGCTGATCAGTGACATCCCAGATATTGATCTTTCCATCTCTACTGGGCTGAGATCCATCCTTGCAGAATTGACGAATGTAGCCTTTCATGGATTTACCCCCACGAGCGAATCCTGAAAGTGAAAGAGGGGCACCATGCCTCGACAATCCCGTCAAAAAGTAGATGTCCTCGACTATCAATGGAATAGATTTACCTCTGATCTGGAATACCTGGTTAGTCGGATCCCAAGCATCGAGAAAATACTGCAACACACTGATTTGTTGCCTCATGCTGGATATGCGGAAGAACTTCAGAAAACCACAGTTTCTTAATGTAGTAATTGTGCCCTGGTCATGTAAAGCAATCATGTCCTCTTCTTCATGTTCACGTTCACGCCATGTGACAACCATCTTGATCCAACAAAAATCTGAAATGTAAACAAAAGATGAGTTAGGATCCAAATTTGAGCAAAAATAGGCAAAATTTTGATGAAAAACCATTGTGTAAAGATGCCCTTTTGCGCCCATTGCACCCTGCCTTTGAGCACGATGGGATGCATACTGACTGACCAGTTGGCAGCTCAGTATGAATCACATCTTTCGATACTAGCTAGGTGCGATGATTGGGGAACGAGATCTTCAAACCCCAAGGGCCTAGAAATGTAAAAAAACTTACTCAGAATCAAGGAAAGATGGAATGAAAATGAAGAGATTAGGGTTAGCTCTTACTGGTCCTGACGACGCAGAGAATAGTCCACCGGATCTCCCGAAATTGTCTAGTGAAATTTGAGGGGGAAAACCACTCCAGAGCTCCAAAATCACAAATTTGAAATGAAATGATGAAAGTGAAAGGTAAAACTACTTGTTATGTTTACTATTCATGTACTTCAAGTAAAATGTTAGTTTCAGTTCATTTTTCATACATATATATGTATTTCTAATCAATTTGATGGAGTGATTGAGCAGGTTGAATGACCAACAAAAGAATTTGATATGCTAAACAGTGAATTGAACATCTTTGACCACCAATTCAAGCACAATTTTGTCATTTCTAGCTTGTGTAAAAATGAAATTAACACTGAGCATAGTTCCCCCACAGTTAAAGCTTGTTAAAAAATGAACCCACCTTGGGTAATTAACTTTTTTGATTGCCATGACTATCAGCCTTTTGAGCCTTGGTTGTGTACCTCCCATCACCTCCATTCTTTTGGCCGATCATACGCTTCCACTTGGTTGTTTACCTGTTTGAGGAACAGCTGCGACGAGTGGTCTTGTTAGCCAACCTTTTCCCAGAAATGACCATGTTTTGAGAAGTTCCAAGCTTACCTGGAATCAGTTGCTACCTTATCCACCACTCCTTCCTCAAAAACGAGTCTTCTTTAAACTCTTTTTAGACTCGTTAAATATGAAAATATTGTCAAGCAATTAGCCTTTCCAGCTCATTAAAGTGATTGGAAGTACCATCCCTCCTGTATATTTTAGTATTTTTTGGACTTGAGGATTATCTCACGAAAACGTTTGAGCGCTTGTCTTTTTCGGCTCGTTAAAGTGATCAAAAAAGTCATCCCTTTCCTATTATTTTATCCTTTTTCGGACTTAAGGGATTATTCTATGAAAAAGAACTTCTGGAGTTTCCTTTTCGTCCCTTTTCAAATTCTATAAACATGAAAAGGACCGAGTTATCCTTATCGTTAAAATCGTTAAAACAATAGCGACAAACTTGTCCATTTTAGACAAGTCCGAGTTTCACTGTCAATAGACTCGTTAAAAGATAGCAATAGGTTTGCCCGAAGGGAAAATTATAGAACAAGCATATGCTATCCTCCTCAAGATTGCCAAAAATAAAGAGGTACTGGTTAGCAATGACTGGGGAAAAAGAGAAGAAACTTGAAGAAACTTATGGTAGCCGGTCGCTCTTGAACATGACACTTTCACTCCATCACCATTATTGAGTCGGATTGGGTTATTTCATTCACCGGTCATCTAACCATTGGTCTTCCACACCATCCATATTTTGGGGTTAACGCTACCAATCCATCTCAGTGTTGTCGACATGTTCAAGAGAATTCATTCAATTGAGAAACCACAAACCCAGTTAATGCCTCATCCACTACAATACCTTCAACCTTCATTTTTCATGACCGCCATTCTTCAACCTTGTGTCATCAAATCGTTTTCACCTCCAGAAATCATTTGCTTCATTTCATGTCGTAGATGTGGGATACATTAAGGCCCTCCTATGCCGGGTCACTTCTTGTCGAAATCAACACATTATCCAAGAAGTTGACTTAGAAACAACCCTTTCAGTACTTTGAAGCTTGCATGCCTCAATGGAAAGTTTCTCACTTCTGGTGACAGGTTGACATCAATGGCATTCGACCGAGAGATTTTGTGTGGTGTTCGACATCGGATCATATATTCACACCAAGTGAATTGTACTGTAGTACCTTGAGGGTCATTATCATTATCAGTGATTCCTCTCACGTCTGTTAACAGCTTACATTATTGGTTGGTAATCAGGGGATGTCGTTCCATGTTCGCCTTTAGAACATCTTTTCACATGGATCGACTTGTACATCGGTCGAAGATTGAACGAGTTTTGAATACCCCGGATCTAGTTTCATCCATCTGGGCTTCAATATATTCAGGGATATAAAGACATCAAATGTACACAGAAGCTGCACAGATGGTCATCCAGACCAAGAATGATGACCCTACAACAGAAGAAATCACCAGTCTGCATATGCAGACGAATATCTGTTCTATGTACATGAAATGAATTCATAAAGCTGAGCATGGGAATGCCTGCCTTAGCTAGATCATGAAAATTATATTATGATGATGTATTGTATTGTATCTTATACATGTCAGCTTCCAGTTCGAAACCTCAGATCCTCATGATAAATCATTTCACCTAACATCAAGATTTATGACTTCATGCTTTAGGGGGGCAACTGTTATAGACATATTTGGGCACTTAAACCCCAATATTATATGTCGATAAACTAGGGCTCTTCAACCCCTAAAAGTGTTGTTTCATACCCTAAAAGAACGTGGTCATCTGATTACATCATTCCCCAAAAGTTCCACCTGAAAAACCATCCAGAATTGGCCTAAACTGGACCATACTAACTGCTCTACTGTCAGGGTGCAATGCATACTGACTTCTACACTAGCTAGGTGTGATGCATACTAATAAGGCCTTCTATAGGGTGCAATGAGTGAGGATGGAAAAATGTCTGAGATAGTTTGCTAAGTGGATGCTCATGGAATCTTCTAGAAACTTGCCTTATGACACTTGCCTCTCTCAATTCGCGCAGGGATGAGTAAGAGATCCAAGAAATCTCCAAGTGGAACCAATTGTAACAAGTGGAATCAATTATAACAAGTGGAATAACACTAATCAAAACCCTAGAGATGACTCACACCCTTGCACACATCTATAAATGGATCCCTCATCTAAGAGATCTGGAGGCTGGAATATTGTGAATTGCAAGGAAGTGTTGATAGTTTGTGTTTGAGATCTTGCTATTTCATGAGGTGAAGAGGGATTGATTCTAGGAGGATGATGCTAGATCAGACAACTGGATTTTAATTCTCCCTTCTATTTAATAAAGTTCTTCAAGTTTTCTTCCATATAATCGTGCACTTGTGAATGTTATTATTTGTGAATGCCATTGAAAGTATGTTCATTATACATCTGATTCTATGGTGTTTATGTTACAATAGATCAAGATGCTTTGATGGCTGTTTGCTACTATGTTTCTACAGGTACTCTTCAAGCGGGATAAGTACGGAGAGGAGTTGCAAACTCTGTAAAGGGGGAGAAAGATTAAGCGAAGGATTAAGCAGAAGTTCCAGGTTGGTCCTCTCATCCTTCTCTTATCTATTATGCATAGAAGAAATCGTTGAATTACTTTGAACTGTTGTTTCTAGGGTAGCTACCAAACCTATAGATCTAGTCGATCGAAAAGACACTAGTTTTCCCAGAAACAGTTAGAAATCAATTGCATGTGGGCATGCGAAATCTTGAGTTTGGGGGAATGTTGGTATCAAAATATGACTGTCCATTTCACTTAAAAATCCTCTTTTGATTATCATTTTTGACCATCTAACCTTCATATTCCAACTATAATCCTTAGAAACTAAATGATATGATGTCATTATCATTATTTTGAGCTTGAAATTAACTTTTGAAATTATTGTGTTAAAAATGACATTTTTTAGAAAATTACAAGTTGTAACTTCTTGTAATTGCTCCATTGTTTGACATATTGCATAGCAGGTGGGAAAATTTGAAGATTGTGGGCATGAATCAAGATGTACACGGATGGTGGATTACCTATCCACTTTTGGTTTTGAATAAAATAGGTGTCCGGTCAACGTTGGTCAAACCCATCCACTTCAGCATAATATCTAGATTTTATGAAGAAAATAATTTCTATTTTGAGAATTACATTTGCATAAATGAAGTAATTGATTCAATTTCGACCTTCTTTGATGTAATTAATAGAATTATGTTAGGATAATATGGAGGAGGAATAGATTTTTTTTTATAGGATTTATGATAAATAACCTATGAGAAAAGACTATGTTACTGCTAGATTTTGGGACACATGAAAGTACAGTTTGTGCATTCTTAATTTCTAGATTTAATATAGACTTCACTATCGAGTTTATGCTTCCAGATCCAATAGTTATATTCTTTTGAATCACTTTTTAGTTTGCTTGTGAAGTGTTGAAAGGCCCTCATCACTATGCAGGTACACTCTGTCATCAAGTTTCTTTGCTAGTTGCATAAATAGATTTAAAATTCAAAGGAGATTTTTATATGATGTAAGAAGGTTATGTGATTGAAGTTATCAATTGAAAAGAATTTGCATTCATTGTGAAAAGAACCTTGTAAAAGGATTCAACCAATTTTGATCTTGAAAATTGATATATATGCTTGTTGTCATACGATTTCCATATTTTCTTATTGGCTTTGACTTTAAATTTAGTTCATGGTTTGATTTCTAAGTGATTCATATTTGTAATTGTTAAATTCAATTTGCAGTTTGATAAGTGATTCTTGTAAAAGATTCAATTGTTATTGGTTTGCAACATTATTTATCTTATTCACTGTTTGATTTAGTTAGTTATTGAAATTACTTTGGATTGTTAGGATTGGAGAAAGATTCTATTGAGCAATATTCTTGTAAGGGAATGGTAGGATTTTAATCAGTCATTAATACTATTTTTTGTTATCTAGGCAATCAGAATTTCACTAGGTTTGTTTTCATCTAAAATGGAGGCTTAAGTAATTGGAAAAAACAAGGACGGCCTATTGTAAGAGAGCATTGTTGATTCATTTTACTAGGCTATCATTAAAACCTTAGATCCTTCTAGATCTATATACTTTAGATGAACACCTCTAAGTGTACTTTCCCGGGTTGATAAAGGAATTACAAGTTTAACTTACTTTAGTAAGTAAAGACCAAATAGAGAGTTTGAAAAGGACATGGAAAATAAAACTCCACATGGTCCTTTTCATACATTTGTGTCTCTCGAGCCCGACAAGGTAGAAAATGATACTTGAGAGAACCGCTTGATCATTTCAGTCGAGTACCTTTTTCATATATAGTTTATCCTAGCTAGAAAAAGTGGTAAACATATACTGGGTAAATGATGTTTCACAACCTTTAACGAGTTCACAGTATCTTTTTCATGTTTAGAGAGTTTGAAAAGACACGAAAAAGAAAACTTCACATGGCCCTTTTCATGCATTTGTGTCTCTTGAGCCCGAAAAGGTAGAAAATAATACTTGAGAGAACCGTTTGACCATTTCAGTCAAGGAGTACCTTTTTCGTATATAGTTTATCCCAACCTAAAAAGGGGTAAATGTATGTTGGGTAAACAACATTTCGCAACCTTTAACGAGATCAAAACGACAAGAGCTCGGCAACCTTTTTGTGTTTAAAGAGTCGGAAGAGAGCTTGAAAGTGGACCCCCCATTTTTATTCTATTTTATGAGTCAAAAAGGGAAAAATACTCATCGTTCTTTTCATTTGAGTTTTATGAGTCGAGAAAAGAGCTTAAACGTGACTCCAGTACCATCATCAATAACCCGTCACCTATCGCTGCACAAAAGGTAAATGCATTTTTGAGGAAAAATAGGTCAAAAATACTTTAAAAACCCTAATATTTCATGAAAAATGAATAGGAGGAAAAAGTAATTATTTTTTATCATTTACCATTTTACCTTTGTGTGAAGAGCTTTTTACCCACTTGTGCCCTAGTTTTTCAGGAGCAGATTGCGAGATATCCGGGAGGCCATTCGCCGAGCCGTCAATTGCAGGTAAGAGCTAAGACCTTAATCCCCATTTTCATGCTTATTTTACTTGTTTTTAACCATTTTTTGGATTTTTTGAGGAGATTTTAACCAAAACAAATTTCCCTCAGTCGGTGCGATTTACAGGCACAGAATGGCACCGATCGGGGGTTATTGGAACTGTCAAGCACGCCGTCGGTGCCACCATTTTTAAAACAGTCACGACAGCACCATGAACAATTTTTCTTCAAGTTTTTTCCCAATGTATCTAATTGAATCGAAGTTTCTCTAGCCAAATATGTTTATTGACTTGATTATATGGTTTTTACAAGGAAAAAATCATGAAAATGGTGGATTGGAAGGAATGTGAGCATGAGGAAATTGACACTCAAGCAATGGTGGACCCAAATTGCTTGAATGCTCTAAGGAACTGTGGGATCCTCAAATTCTTCCTTACATTAGGTCTACAGGCTCTACCCTAATTGCTATTGTATCTTATCAGTCTCTGGGATGTGAATTAGGAAGTTTTCATGATCTGTGACCAAGAACTGGAGTTGGAAACTTCAGACATTTATTTCATCACAGGACTGTCCCGAAGAGGGGAGCTAGTCAATCTATATGGATCAAGGCCAAGTGGGGCAAGTGTGACCATGCTACTTGTAAAACACTGCCCAGAAGCACTCAAATCAAAAAGTGGAAAGATCGAGATCATGACTGTTCGGGATCTTGTGCTGAGAGTGTTACTGTTGACCATAAACAGAGTGGCTGGGGCTCAAGCGCATCGTGAGACCAACAAGTTGAAGTTTCAGTATGCTATCGACTGTATGATGCCCACTATATTTGGAAGCTATGAAGGTAAACATGAAGCGCCAACTATCAAAAGCTAAGGTGGGAAACCTGAAGCAATTCTGCTATGGGTATGTTCTAGTGTCCTTCTTCTTGGATAGGGTTCCGTTGTTTCACAATCTGCTGGCTAAGGTGGCACTGCCATTGCCATAATACCACAGATGGTCCGTTGGAGTGCGTTGATGCCCAGGATTACCAAAGGCTACGACGACAACTGATTGTAGTAGAGGATTGGCCCTACAACGGTACTGACTTCCGGGGTGATCCGGATATGTTGCTCCTAAAGGGGGAGGATTATGATTATAGAGGTAAAAACAAACAATTTTGATTTTTGATTTTTTTATTGTTTTTGAAATATATGTATTCATGACATTTCGATTTTATAAATGTAGATGTTGGACCAGAGCATCTTGTCAGGATGTCCTTGATTGTCGGGCATGTTTCTCAGCAATTCGAAGTAACTCCTTATCAGGAAGGAAGCGATAATGAGGAGGAGATCACGCAGAATCTCGAGGTATTGACCCATGGTATCCCAGAGTATGCCCAGATGGGTGATATCCCATGCCAGTATTAGAGGCATACAGTGGGGGTATCATATTGGATTTGCCAACTGCTGACTCATGTAGTGCAAGCAGTTACACACTACCATGAGCATCATTAGTGCATAGGTCCAGCATTCCACATTTTTGAGGCTTGTGAGCCACTGATGTATTTGACACACATTTTATTTTTTGGGGTTTTGATGTATGACAAACATTATTGATACACACACACACACACATCTGTATATATATGTGTGTGTGTGTGTGTGTGTGTTGTACTTCCTTGCTTACTATGGTACAAATATTTTGTGTTTTGAGTTTTTACATGTTTCGCAAATGTCTATCTAACACATAATTAGCTAATGCATCTGTTAATGTATTCATCTGTCTAGGAATATGATGATATGTAATGTAATCAAAATTTATCTCCAGTAAACAAATACAGAATACATTCTCAATATTTGAGGGTTTTTGACGGAATATTACCCATTGAGTTGAAGGATGACAAGTTGTGAATCAAGGTTGACAACCAACACCTAGATGTCAAGAGCGATAGCTTATGATAACAATTCAATAACTACGCTATACTCAACAATGTTACTAGTTGTTCGACCTAGACAAATGCCTTGAAGATCAATCAACTCACCATGGGGGTCGTAAATTGCCCATGTCGTGGATGATAGATTCTGGGTACCACTGCAAGCACCATCAGCGAAACTGATGTGAGGAGACACTGACATCTGCAAAGCAGGCAAAAACATAATAAGTAATAAAGCTACTTGTGAAACAACACACTAAACCACACTACATAAAAATGAATAACACACTAATGTACAAAAGAAGCCATGCATGATGACCTAAGAATAGTACTTTTTGAGAGAGTCCATGCTCGAACTCAAGTAATCAATCAACACATATGAAAATTGGAGTTTTACCATTGACATGACAAGTAAGCATCAACTCGGCCAAATAATATAGTAGAACTCAGATAAGGCTATGGCCTCATGCCCCCTGGGCGAGGGAGAGTTACAAGTCATAAGATGGCAACCCCATTGCAATAATCGACAATCGGGAAAAACTCGGGAAGGGAGAAAAAACCTAAATCTATGAAAAGATAAAGGTGTCATCTGCTAAAAGATCTTGACAATGTCAGGAGAAACTAACATGTCAATCGGTAGTGGAGACGAGAACTTCTAAAGACACAAAGACAGGACTGTCGAGCTAAGAAAGAACAAGGAATTATGATGAGTGTCGTTCCAAGATACTTCCTCCAAAGACATTACTTCCATGATACTCTTGTTAGAAAGAAAAGTCTAGGGTAAGGGATCAAGAGATTCTGAAGAGCCAATCCATGGGGATTGAGAATATGCATCGAGATATGTTCTAGAAACGGGATGATTAGAGGATACCGAAGCCGAAGCCGAAACAATTTCCACGTAATTAATTTCGACTGGACTTAACGTCATAACATCGCCCCATGTATCAACAAGATCTAGTGAGGGAATGACCCAAGGATCAGACTTGACCGAAATCATGTTGATAGAGCCAACATGAGGAGGTGGGGGTGGAAAATTTCCCATAAAGGTAAGATCTTTAAAGAGTCCTGCCCCTACACTCTCATAAGGATCACCGATGTGCTTTATATAAGGAACATTGCCATCTAAGGACGAAGAGTAAAATAAGGACAGTTGGTCGATTGTGACTATCTTCCCTTGATGGGGAAAATGAATCACACAGAAAAGGGAGGAGGCTACAGCATGCATGGCATTGGTCTAGCTCCATCTGAGTAGAAGATTGTAGTTAAGATTAACATCAATGATCTCTACTTCAATGTGTACTGTCTTGCCCTCCAAAGTAATGGCAAGGTTGGGAAGGAAACTGAATGGTCACGAATCGCATCTGTCAAAAGCTTCTAGAGTGTTAGGGGACTGGTTCAGAATAGGAGAACCAATTGCCTTCCAACAAGTGATGGACATGATGTAGGTAGAAGCACCTTCATCGATAACGGCCCTATGAATGGTTTTCTCATTTATGATTACTTGAATGAGAAAGCAAATTTGATTAGGTAAACCCAAAACGTGGTTTTCCAGGTCAAAACAAATGAGATTAGAGTCATCTAGATCAATACCCCCAATATCCAACAGTAACTATTTTTGCTAAGAAGGATAGCTTTGAAGGACCTCAAGAGAAGACATAGATGATGGTGCTTGAGCCAAATCTTCAACAATTTTATAATGTTGGGTGGCTCGAGTGTTAGGATTGTACGAGGAATTTCGTAGCACACCTCGAGAAGGTGGTCGAATGGAGGAGTCAGGATTAGGTTGCTCTATATGGAGAGGACCAAAACTAGATGGGGCAGAAGAAGAAGGGGTACCTTCTTTCTCTTTCCCTATTGTCAAGGTAGGAGTTTGATAATATTTTGACCTGGTAGCCACATTAATTGGGGTACTCATCATGAACACATGTGAACCTGAGGAAGCGGATGGCTGAGGCTGATCTACCATTTGAGTCTGTTGGGATGGAAAGGGATCTTTCAGTACAGTTGGTGTCCCTTTGAGAAAATGATTAACTTGGAACCATCTGGGATAATCCTTAGTATAGTGATCCTCCTCACAGATGAGGCATGGATACTTGGGTTTCCATTGGGAGGCATCACCAACAGATGACTTAGGAGGACCCTGTTTCGGGGCATTGGCTTACCATTGCCTTTGCCTTTCTTCTTGCCTTTAGAGGATTTATCTATTGCGGTAGGCTGGATAGCATGAACCTCCGAGGTTTTATCAGGGTTGAATGAATTGTGAGAGGAATCATTGGGAGTAGTGTTGGAGAATGACTTCTATTTGGAAGAAGATTTTGCAGGGGTCTGAGTCACAGAACCAACTACTCCATCAACAGGAGGTGTAGCTGGAGACTTAGATGTCGTTAGATCATATGATAGTCGAGACACATCAGGTAACACATCATATAATGTGCTAGATTGTGAATAGATGAGGTCTAGATATTGGGCACATGCGATGGCTTGTTCCTCAGTGACGCATCCACCCATAACAATGTCCTTAGCAATTTTGTTGACGAATGATTTGGTGAACCACTTGGTCAAAAAATGATCAACAATCTCAAACTTAATCAAATAACACCTACATCTCCATTCATGGATGTGATTGAAGATGTGGGTTGCAGTGTTTGCTTGAGCGACATTAGCAGATGGGTGCCAGTTTCATAGCGAACTGACAGCTGGAAATGTGTGAGAAAGGCCATAACGAGAGTGTTAAAGTCATGATAGGTATTATGAGGTAGCTCGATATATCATTTGGTTGCAGAACTTGTAAGAGTTTGTTGGAAAATTCAAAGACGAATGGAATCATCAACGTAGGAATTCGAGCAGCACCAGAAGTGATATGTCATCACGTGGGCTTGTGAATCCTCTTTCACTTTTCCTTCAAACTTTGACAATCACTCGGAATCTTAGATGGAACTAGAGGCCAATATGGCGAATGAAGAATTGGATCATTCGTGAGGTTAGACACATCTGGAAATTCCAGTGTAGCCAAGAATGAAAATTGGGTATTGAAAGGCATTTGAGGTCGATAAGGGGGCCCAACTAGTGGGGCCCATCCCTGCTGGTAAGGATTTTGTCCCCATAGTGCAGGATTTTGTCCATATGGAATTTGAGATCCCCCACTGTAGGTTACCTTGCCCGTAGGGAGGATTCTGACCTTCAAAGCCTTGAAACTATCCAACCATAGACTGTTGATAAGAAACATATAGGTTAAAAGGCTGTTGAGCTTGTTGGCCTTGGATATATGGATTTTGTACCTAATGTCCCTTAGCATAAGTGTTTCGGACTTGTTTCCCCTGGACGAAAGGGTTTTGGACCTGTTGCCCTTGGACGTAAGGATTTTGCACTTGCTGCCTTTGGACATAAGGATTTTGGACTTGTTGTCCTTGGACAAAAGGAGGCTGAACTTGTTGCCCTTGGACATAAGGATTTTGTGTCTACTGATGTAGGACTTGACCCTGGCCTTGCCCTTACATGGATTGATCTCGTTAATATGATTATAAGGGTTGTTGATGCCCTGGTTGACCTTGTTGCTGCAAGGCATGACCTTGCAGCTGTAAAGGTTGTCCCTGCAGCTGCAAAGGTTGACCTTGTGAAGGCATAGGCTGGGAGGATTGCGGTGCATATTGCACATGCGACTACATGGTTTGCTGCAACGATTGCGAGGGTTACCCCTGTGGTTTTTGCAGTTGTCCTTGCTGCGATATCACATGGCCTAGTTACTGCATCATCTGGCCTTGCTGCTGCATCATATAGCCTTGCTACTACATTATCTAGCCTTGTTGCTACTGCATGGATGGCCATTGCTACAACGAAGGTTTCCCTTGTTGTTGCAGGAGTTGTCCTTGTTGCTACAAAGGCTCTTGAACAGTTCCCATAATGACACCTTGAAAGTTCTTGAACTGTATCTGGCCATACCCACCAAGCACGGCGAACAGACCAGGCTGGACATAAGGTCCAGGCTGAGGGATGTAGGGTGGATTAACCATTGCTTGTGAACCATATGGAACATAAGGAGGTTGGTATTGAACCTCAGCCACATTAGGCTTCTGGTACTGGATGTTACTTGACCCAGATGGACCATTAGGGTTTGGTTATTGGTACTGGACATTACTCGATCTAGCAGGACCAACAGAGTTTAAAGTGGCACCCGAAGAGGGTTTGTTCATTCCAACCATGTGAGCTTGTGAGCCACTCACATTGGTTGTACTAGACATCATAGAAACATTCATACTTTTCCCCCCAGGCAGTGGCACATCCTATCCACTCACTAGAGGGATCGAAGAACTGACAGAGACATGACTTGATATCGTCAATTGAACTCGACGGGTTACTTGGACCAATGAAACAAGAGGATTTGGAATAGTGGGATGCACCAGGACTGAAGTAACTACAAAAAGCACTGTCAGTTGGGAGGTCAGGTTCTTAATGAACAGACCTGAGGTAGGCATAGTGCCAAATACCCAAATAGGGTTGTGATATAGTGATGAGGCAGTAGGTGTGCTTGAAACCAACTAAGTAATGTCACATAATTACATGGAAACTAAGGATGAAAATTGGTCGAAATGTTTCCCGTATAAGGGAAACCTTCGGGAGGAAAATGATATTCCTGCTCCTCAACTATGTGTGCAGTGGAAACCTCCGAGTGACCCAGAGAGGAGACTGGGATTTCACCTTCTGATTCCATGGGTGAAAACAAGCGATGATGAACGACCGAAGATGTTCGAGGGGATAATTCCAAAGGAATACCCGGCTGATCGTACTGACTCTATGGACGTTGAGGTGATATCTCAACAAGATCGAACAAAGGATTCAGAGGATAAATGACCAATCCAAGCTGACCTTCAGAAGTCAGCGGACTCTTGGGAGTCTGGATAGGATTATCGAAGATTCCGGGGCAACATCAGAAAGTGACCTAATATCTGAAGGGGGAGGATGAGATGACAAAGGTTGAATACTCAAAAAAATTCCAAGCTCAACACCTTGGTCCTCTAGTGATTGTGGCAATTCAAGAAAATTCTCCTTAGACAATCCTTTAAACAGAGGAGAGGAAGAGTAATTAGGTGAACTAGTTCATTCAGCCACGATGATTTTGTGTCAAATAACCAGAAGAGAGATTGATTCCAAAGATTTAAAATGTATTTAAAGGCGTACTTATAATGTGGTCTAGCAAAAGAATAACAGGGGTGTTATATGATCATGGGCAACAATTTTTTAAGACACAAAGATGAATTGGTGCTCCTTCATGTTTTGAGAGCCAAGAAAGAAGCAAAGGTGACTCTATCACTTTTGGTTTGAAATGAGCTCCAAAGGACAAGAGCTCGAGTGATCTTTTATATTTAAGGAGTCCAAAAGATCAAAATTACTACTCAGGATGATCTAGGGAAAAAGGATTACTAGGTAACCGTGAACTGCAAAATACCTCCCATCGAACTGAGAAGTATGGGCAGGAAATCTCCCCAAATGTTGTGTTCATAGTATTACGTTTACAAGGTGACAGACTCAGCTTCCTATGGATAAAGGATTGCAACTTAGTGGGGTCTCCCTTTATATACACGACGGTACAGGGAACACAAGTTCGTACTAGCGCTATCTAGTGCTGAAGCGAACGACAACTGCTACGTTTAAAGACATCCGAACACGTCTCTAGCCTAGACCTTCTAAATTTGATTGTTAGGTTTCAAATGCACCTTAGGTTAATTGAATACATTTTAGAGTTTATCTTGAAATTATGTCTCGGTTTTCAGGCCTTATCGATGTGACTCGAAAGACACCTATATGCAGCTAAATGAGACAAGACCCTTTCAATTCGATGAATTTTTTACACTAATGAGAGTAGAAAACACACTCAACTGCAACAAAACAAGCAATTGAAAGCAAAATGACCTTTTCACTATTTCGCTTTTGAAAAAAAAAATGATGAAAAACTGTTTCCAATTCCTAACTTTCCTATCAAACGCATTTCAAGTAGTCCTTTCACTAGTAAAGAGAATTCATTTCTTTTCCACTGCAAATGAGGATGTAACTCTAGTCTTCAATGATGCTAACTAATGCAACATATCAATTCAGCAAACTAGAATATGTATTGTTCAATGAAATGAGAAAACGAATGCTTCACAAACACTTCACACTTCAATGAAACATTTCCAATACAATCAATCACAAGAAAATGCAAACCACAAAAGATAATTCATTTTAAACTAATGAAGCAAAGACTCAACCAAAAACAAGATGAGCAATGTGATCTATGCTCGAAAAGAGATGCTCAAACAACAAACGAAACTTTTCAAACTTGTTAAATGGAAATCAAAGCAACAAAAGGACTAATCAAATGAAATGTAAGGAGCAACTTTGACTATCGACTTGACTTGCTGAGCACACAAACAGGTGAATAGATGACAACCTAGATGCCCTAGGGTTATACACCAACCAAGAACTCAAGAAACCAAGTGAAGAAAATGCAAATCAAACAAGCATACAAACCAAGCTAAAAGATCTTTCGAGTCAAGGAGAACACAATCAAAACAAGTTGAGAGATGAAATTCAGAAGGGCAAGACACATTGGCTATGATCTAGGGGAAACCCTAATATTCACCTATAGGAATCAGCAAACTTTTTAACTAACAACAAGCACTAGAAGGGGGTCAGCACGATTGTTTTTGAGAAACTCGCGTTGATCAGTGTGACTGTCAGAAAAATAAACGCGCGGACCAAGGATTCATGGAAAAAAAATAAAATTTTCAAAGGCTAAAACTAGACTTGCCACTGTAAATTTCAGGCTTATAGCAGTAAATCAAGCAAAGCAGAGAACACTAAAGGGAAATGGCGATACTAGAAAAGTTCACATAAACCATAAAATGACAATCAATCAAACAGAAGGATTGGCTCCGCAGCGGAGTCACCAATTTTTGGTGCAAGTAAATTTTCAGTGCGGACACAAACAATTCCTCTAGCTTGAGAGGGTGGATCTAGCCACAAACAAACAA
>APFE030861603.1:167567-192549 GCA_000404065.3 Pinus taeda
ATTACATAAATAATAATAATATTAAATTTATTGATTGGAGTCAAAATAGCTGTTATGTGGTCCTCGAGTTAAAATAACCGTTAGCTAGCCGTTGGAGTCTCTTCTCAGTCTATTTAACTGGCTGGGCCTGATCTGCTTCTTCATCTTGTCCTGACGATGAACCACACTTGTTGGTTCGAAACGCGTCGACAAATGTCTTTTTCATGTGATTTACGCTGAAGCTCTTCTTATAATAATACACTTGTCAGACATATTTCTGTAAAATATTTTATCATTGAGGAAGGAATTAGCTAATAATTACCCACCATTATGGAAACTTCATTAACCATACAACCCACTCTGTCCTTTCCCATGCTACATCATACCTGTCAAATCTAGATTAGGTGACGATGGCATAACACGATTAAGGTTACGTAGGGAAAGTTATCGTAGTAATTAATTACCAAGTCCAGTAAAAAACATCGTGTCAAATTTGATCTAATTAATTTGCATGGTGATGAAGGAAGTTACAAAATTTCAAATGCAGACGATAGAAGAACTTGAAATTCAGTCTGAGAACCAATAGCAGCAAATATGCAGAAACTATAAGCCTCCAATAATAGTCTTCTATTAAAGGTGTAACAAGATGACAAAGGAAATTATCTCAGTCTCGGAGGATCAATTGGAAGAACGAATTGCAGTTTTAGAAACTTTGTATGGAAAATATGACAAGGCAATGTTAGTGGACAATGATCTCTCAAATTATTTCCAATTTCCAACTTTGAAGCGAGAAGTATATATAGAGGAGGTTCCAAAGGGAGATCGTACCATGACAACAAAAGTTAAAGAGGACTTCAGAGGCCTCGAGCGATCAACATTGATTAATCTCAAAAGTCTAGCACTCTCTGGCACGCAATTGGCTGTGAGGCAATGCACTAAGCTCCTCGCTAGCAGGATGCATGGCGGATCACTATGGCTCAACAAAGAATACCCAATTCATGTCAACAATATCCAACGATTGATAGGACTCTCAGGAGGAGGAAATGCAGTATCTACCACGTTCTAGGGAGGAACAAAGAGATAAAAGAAGGAAGGCGATAAAGATTACTATGAAAAATACAAGACCAAGCGCAGAGGCAAAGGCTCAAATATTGATCTCATCAACAAGGAAGAAATAAAATTCGCCTTCTATATCATATCAGGGAAGACAATGAGACATTTTTCCTAGAATGAGTGTGCCCTGGACACAATATTGGTTGCAGAACACTGCTGCAAAGGGTGGATGATTAACTGGTCAGCCTTCGTACTAAACGAACTCTTCGAAGCTTGTGAAGACACATATAAGAGAAGCACCAATTTCATATTTGGTTATATACTCATGACACTAGCAATGTGGAAATAGCGACTACCGAAAGGAAGGGACCTAGTTCAAATTAGAGAAGATCAATCTATAGCACTAGGTACGAGCCATGAAGAACCTCATGGGACCCTAGTAGCAAAGAAGTAAATGAATCAGCCTTCAATGACTGGTATGAGACGATGCTAATTCCAATTAGGAAGGCAAAGTGAATACCCAGAGAGTAGTTGGATGAGTTATCGCAGGATATCTGATTTGGGGTTACTCATGGCCACACATACATCCGACCAAGATGTGTTCATCCATAAACATTCCAAATGAGAACACAAAAGTTTGCCTTAACAGAAGCAGCATTCCACACTGAACTTGGTTCATGTCCAGGGCTTGCATGTGAGATCACGGAGGGAAAATATAGGTACCTATTTGAAGGGATGAAACTGAAATCATCAACAGGGGAAGCAACAGGACACAGTAGGAAGAGACAGGTAGAGGATGATCTGGAGCCTATGTTTATTCAAATGGGGCAATAGATGTCTTCCCTCAAATAGACGATTGCAAATTTCAAGAACTCTCAAGTGAGAACGCAATCCATATCTTTTCAAGGATCTACACTATTTAATCCAATCACCACCACCCCTTTTTCTGTATCAATTCCTCATGTTGGCCCTCATGCACAATCAAAGCAAACAATTCCTAAGCAGAAACAAAAAAGGGGAATTAAAAATCCCGTCACTAAGAAACCCAAGACAACCCTTATAGTTTTGATTGTCGACCTCACTGGCGAGATCGGCCAATCAGTATCCACGTCACCCATAGTTGAAGATAATCATCCATCCACATCCACAGTCTCACTAGGATTGCGAGATCCATCACCGCATACAACCTCGACCTTTGCAACCATGTCTGAATCTATTCCCCTTGGTACGCATGTGGCAACTGAAGAGATGGAAGTAGACTCCACGTAGCAGTACAATGAGTCTCTTCAAGGCAATAATGCTCACACATCCTCACTGATATCCATACTTCTAAGGTAGATCCCACTACTAGGGGAAGAGCTTATTGTGTCCACACCGTAGTCTATAAGAACTAAACATTACCAAACTACCTTCCCCATAAATTTCCCACTAATCCCAAACCCAGTTATCATTCCACCTACTCCTCAGTTCACCCCACCTTCACATCTAGCAACCTCTCCCCCATCCCACTCAAAAAATTTCATTGCCAATGGCCTACCCAATCAGAGAAATTTCCTAGATTCGAACACAATGCAGGCATAGAGACTGCAACTATGGTCATTAACGCAGTTGCTTGGATTCATCCAACAAGTTACACAGAGAGTAGAGAGAATACATGATGACCTTGTCTGTGAACATGAGTACCAGAAAAGACAATTACAGGACGTCACGGAAGAAAGGGATCAACTCAGACAAGCAAATAATGATCCATAAGCACCAGTAAATCAGGTTATAGATAAGTTTCGGGCCCTTTGGCTGATAATTTTAAACCTTGTCATTGAAGCTCCCGAATATTTTACATCTTGCACGTTGGTCAATTGTTGTGACCACATCCATGCATCATTTTCAAGTCTGGTAGCCACGAATGTAGATATGAAAAATAATTTGGAAACATTCAGATCAACACTGCTTGATTCGACTGATATTTACTCCTGATCAATCGACGAAAATATCAGCACCGTCACTGCTGCAAAATAGTCCCTTGCTGAAGCACTTGCATATGGTTATCCTCTAATGGAGAAAGTGCACAACTGGTCGGGAAGCCTAGCCCAAAATAATCATCCTGTCTATCCTCCATGAGAATAGCTACAAAATTTAATTGTCGACAACAAGACATGCACAGACTCAGTTTGGTGGCAAAAGATTGATGAAGAAATCACCACCATTCATGAACAAGTCGAACAGAGAGAGGAAGTCTGCAAAAACTAAAAAGAAAATTCTTGCACTCAGACCACTAGTCTTCCTACATGTTCTTGCATGCAATAATAGTGAAGAACAGCGGAACATAATACAAAGCAACAGGACGAGTCAGCTAACGTCCAACACAGCGAGAGACTTCATCAAGCAAGCTGACTCAATATTGATTGCATGGAAAACAACACTCGACGAGTACAACAACTTCATGCAAGAAACAGCCATATTTGTTCCTGAATTGGGGCCTTCATTTGGAAAAGAAGACCAACATGTGGTAGAAGCAGCTGAAGTAGTAGCCCCTCAAAAGGAAGGAGCTAAGAAACAATAGGCAGAAATACCCGTAGAACCAGCAACAAGACCCACAATGCTTGAGATAGATTGATTTGGGGACGAGTCAAAGAACTGTGGTCAAGGCCTATTGGGGCCTTCGTTTTTAATTTTGAAAATTTTGAAGGTATTAAGGCAGAAAATAGGTGGCGGGAGCAATGGTTGATTTGTGGAGAGGAAAACTCGGAAGGGAGGAAGGACCATGTAGTAGATGGGCAGTTGCGGTAAGGTGTTGAGAGCAAGAAGAAACAACCAAGAGGACAAGGAGGAGAGTGGGAAGCGTCTGAGGGAAAAGACAGCCAAATGGAACTAGAAGTGGGAGTGGTGGAGGAGAAGATAAAAGGAGAATACAACATTGTGGGTCTTTTTGTTGGTTCTACATGTATTTTTGCCTGTTGTTGCTCCGGTCCTTCCTTCTAAGGGGTTATTGCTTCAGCTACTTCTGCCACATATTGGCCTTCTTTTCTAAACAAAGGCCCCAATTCATTAACAATTATGCTCGTTTATTGCCTGAAGTTGGTGTACTCGATGAGTGTTGTTTTCCATGCAATCGCTATTGATTCAACCTATTTGATGAAGTCTTCTGCCCTGTTGGATGTTGGCTAACTCATCTTGCTTCTTTGTAGTATGTTCCAATGTTCTTCACTGTCATTGTAGACCTATTTCAGAGAAAGAACATGTAGGCAGACTGGTGGTCTAAGGTCATAGATTTTCTTTTTAGTTTTTGTAGACTCTTCCTCTATCTATTTGACTTGTTCCTGAATGGGGGCACTTTCTTCATCAATCTTCTGCAACCGAACTGAGTCTTTGAATGTCTTACTGTCAGAAATTAAATCTTGTAGTTGTTCTTGTAGAGGATAGATAGGTTGATTATTTTGGGGCGGGCTACTTGACTAGTCATTTACTTTCTCCATTAGGGCATAACCATTGGCAAGTGCTTCAGCAAGGGACTGTTTTGCAGCGATGACAATGCTAATCTTTTCATCGATTGATCGGGTATAAATCTCAGTTGAATCAGGCAACGCTAATCTGACTGTCTCAAACTTCTTTTTCATATCTACATTCATGGCTATCAGTCTCGAACATGCTGCTTGGATGTGGTCACAACAGTTGACCAACATGCAAGATGTAAAATCTTTGGGAGCTTCAATGACAAGGTCTGATATTGTCTGCCAAGGAGCCCAAAACTTATGTGTAACCTGATCTACTTGTGCTTGTAGATCATTGTTTTCTTGTCTAGGGCCATGAGTATATAACCAAATATGAAATTGATTCTTCTCTTATATATGTCTTCAAAAGCTTCAAAGAGTTCATTTAGTATGAAGGACGACCAGTTAAGCACCTCCCCTTTGTAGTAGTGTTCCACAACTGATATTGCTTCCAGGGTTCACTCATTCCAGGGAAAATGTCTCATTATCTTCCCTGCTATGATAAAGCAGGGGAATTTTATTCCTTCCTTGCTGATGAGATCAATCTTTGCACCTTTTCCTCCATGCTTGGTCTTGTATTTTTCATAGTAATCTTTGTCACCTTCCTTATTTGCTCTCTTTGTTCCTCCCTAGAACGCAGTAGATACTGAATTTCCTCCTGCTGAGAATCTTGTCAATCATTGGATGTCGTCGACATGAATTGGGTATTCTTTGTCGATCCATAGTGATCCACAATGCATACTGTTGGCGAGGAGCTTAGTGCATTGACTCACATCCAATTGCATGCCAAAGACTGGTAGACTTCTGAGATTAATCAATGTTGATCGCTTGAGACCTCTGAAGTCCTCTTTAACCTTTGTGGTCATGGTGCCATCTCCATTTGGAACCTCCTCTGTATATACTTCTTGCTTCAAAGTTGGAAATTGGAAACAATCTAAGAGATCATTGTCCACTAACATTTCCTTTTCATGTTTTCCATACAGAGTTTATAAAACTGTAATTCGTTCTTCCAATCGATCCTCTAGGACTGAGATAACTTCCTTTGTCATCTTATTACGCCTCTGATAGACGACTGTTATCGGAGGCTTATAGTTTCTGCGCCTCTGCTGCTACTGGTTCTCAAGCTGAATTTCAAGTTCTTCTATCACCTGCATTTGAAAATCTATAACTTCCCACGTAGCCATGAAAATTAAGTATATCAAATTTGGTACGATGTTTCTGACTAGATTTGGTAACTAATTACTATGGCAACTTTCCCTACGCAAGCTTAATCTTGTTATGTTGCTGTCAGTTGACCTGGATCTGATTGGTATGACGTAGCATGGGAAAGGAGAGAGTGGGACACATGGTTAATAAAGTTTCCATAATGGTGGGTAATTATTAGCTAATTTATTCCCCAATGGGAAAATATTTTACGGAAATATGTCTGACAAGTTTATTATTTCTTACTTATTTTGGAAAATACTAGTAGTACAACGAAAAAGACTCGTAGAACGTGTGACTATATCCTACCGACCACAAGCGGGTTGAGGTGAGATGGCATTGTTTCCACAACACAATTGACACGTACTATTTATTTTTTGGAAAAATCGAAATAAATTGGAATGTGACTAAATATGAGACTGACTATGTAACTAAATATGCAACTGATTATGTAATTGACAATGTATTATTGACTATAAACGTACTTGCGGGCTCATCTATGAGACCCCTTCAATTTGATGGCGTGACTTTGGACTTGTGGAAAGGCTTCAGGCATGCGCCATTCACCCCTCCTAGTATATTGTTCCATCTATGCGCTAGATTCACCACACCAGAGTCTTTGATCTTTGCAACCATGAATGCTCCTAACCAATGCATTTGTATTTTTCCTAGGAATTTCTGAAATTTCCTGTCATACAGTAGAACGTGATCCCCTACCATGAAATCTTTTTGCTTTATGTGTCTGTCATGCCAAGCCTTCTATCTCCTGTGTTCAACTGATTGGTGGAATTTAGCTAAAAACTGTGATTCATCCAACTCCATTAGTTGTTTCGTCCTTTCATTTAAAGATGAATTGTTAGTGATTTTAGTGGCCTGAGAAATGAAGATGCCTGGGACAATGAATTCCACCGGCACTACTACTTCTCGACCGTATACCAATTGGAATGGTGTTTGCTTGTGTTCTCATTTTACCGTTGTTCTATAAGACCACAACGTTGCTAGCACCCACTCATCCTAGTCATCTTGATTTGTTGATACAATTTTTGTTAGACCCTTCTTGAGTATCTTATTGGAGGCTTTGACCAGTCCATTGGTTTGAGGATGGTACAGGCTGCTCTTGTGATGTTTGACCATAAGGTTATTTAGGAGAGAAGTGATAGTTTCATTAATGAAATGAGCCCCTTGATCGCTGGTTAGGCTCTTCGGACATCCAAACCTGGATATTATGCACTCAAAGATTAATCTTGCTATGGTATCGGTTGTACAGTCCTTGACTGGCATTGCCTTTGCCCACCAAGTAAGGTACTCCGTAGTTGTTATGATGTATCTGGCATGGGAATGACGCGTTGGCAGCGTAATTGGGACGATAAAGTCTACTACTCATTTCTCATAAATTTGTACTATGTGTACCAGATGTAAAAGAAATTCATTTCGATGCGATGGATTCCCAACTCTATGACAAACATCATAACTCTTTGCATACTCCTAAGCATCCTTGTGGAGGGTAGGCCACAACAACCCGAATTGTAGTATTTTCCTTCCAGTAACTTTTCCCTCGACATGGCCTCCCGCAAACCCAGCGTGGCATTCCCACATCACATCTTGCCTTTCATTTTGAAGGAGACAGCGTCACAGAACTTGATCAAGTCCCGGTTTGTATAGATGTCTTGTAGTTAGTTTATAATCTATCACTCTCACTATTAGTTGTCTTTTTTGTGTCGACGTGTATCCCTATAGGCAGTGTCCTGTTGCTAATAACATAACAATCTCCTCTAGGTAGTACAGTATGGCTTCTATTCGGAACAAGTTGGCGTCTAGCAGTTGATTGTCTAGTGGTCCTTCATTCTCTCCTGACTCCAACCTGGACAGGTGGTCTGGACCCACATTTAACCTTCCCAGTTTTATGATCACTTCAAATGTGAATTCTTGGAACAGTAACAACCATCGTCAGATCTTTCCTTCCAAGGCTGGCTTGTTTACCAGATATTTTAAACTTGAATGGTCTGTGAAGAAATTGAATGGTGCACATAGTAGATAGTGTCTGAATTTTTGTAGGGAGTAGACCATGGCCAATGCTTCTATTTTTGTTGTTGTGTAGTTATTCTATGTTGTTGATAGTTTCCTATTGGTGAAGTAAATTAGGTGGTGCAGGTTTCTTTCTCCGAGTTGCATGAGTACTTCTCCTAATGCTATTCCTAATGCGATAATGTGTACATGGAACTGCTTATTCCAATATGGGTATAGAAGAATAGGAGCACTCACCAATTTTTCCTTTAATTTCTTCAACGCTACTTGATAAGCCTATGTCCACCTGAAGGCTTCTGTCTTCTTTAGCAGTGTCTCTGTTAGAAAATTATATATTACAGAGCAATGGAACACATAAAATATTGCAGAAATATAAACACAAAATGCATAAAAAAAGAGAGACACAGATATACGTGGTTCACCCAGTTTGGGTTACATCCACGGAGAAACATCCAGTCCTTCTTTTTATATATTATCTAGCAAACTGAAGAGATACAACCTACAGCAGATTCATTGTAATACCCTCTTCACTTTCAATCTCCTCTCTCTTCCTCACTTAGAATACTGATCTACATATACGTAATACAATTCCCTCATATATAGCGAGGGGTTGCCTTCTAGGGCAAAAAATGCTAAATTAAACATAACTTCTACCGTCAGATCATCTACCTAATGAACGGCCCAGATTGACTAGAAATTACTATACTTTTACAAGGCAATTTTACATCTGTTTTTAGCTTCGGGGGCGCTGCCCTCAAACCCCCGTCAGGGGACCGCTGGCCACCGGACCCCCACGAGGGGGACAAATCCCCCCTGCGTGGAGAGGTGTACAGTCTTCCTAGGGTATACATCTCACTGAAACCTTTGAATACAGAAGATAATCAGGCTCCACACCCAACAATCTCGCACTTGGAGATTGATTATAGCAACTCCATTGCTGCTTCATTTGCTAGACAATGACTCCACTTTGGACCTGCCTGTTTCTCATCTTCTTCATCATACTTGAAGACCAATTGAATCTGAGCAGATTCTCAGTTTCTCCCTAGTTACAACTTTTGTTAACATATCTGCAGGATTATGGCTAGTGGGTATCTTTTCCAGCTTCAATTGTCCATCTTCCAATGCTGACCGTATGAAATGGTACTTGAGTTGTATATTTTTAGTCTTGGAATGAAATTCAAAGTTCTTTGCAAGATGTATGGCTCTCTGGCTGTCACTGTATAACTTGCCCAACTCCAGCTTTTTACCCAATTCATCTAGAAACCTTTGTAGCCAAATCATTTCTTTACTAGCCTCTATAGCAGCAACATACTCGGCTTTTGTTGTTAAAAGTGCAACAACACATTGGATTTTTGAAACCCAACTGACAATTGTTCCACCTATGGTAAATACATATCCTGTAGTGCTCCTCCTGTTATCTCTGTCACCTGCCATATCTTCATCAACATATCCCTGTAGAGCAATGTTTGAACCACCAAAGCATAATGCTTGATTTGTGGTACCTCTCAAATACCTGAGAATCCACTCACCGCCTCCAAGTTCTTTCCTGGTGTTCATGTACCTACTTACAACTTCCACTACAGTGCAATAATCAGGATTGGCACCATTGCATACATTAAGCTTCCAACTGTTGAGCAATGAACTTTAGACATATGAGCCATTCTTCCTGAGTCTTGGGACACACCTCCTTACTTAATTTGAAATGGCTGGCGAAAGGTATACTAACTGGTTTTGCATTCTGCATATTAAACCTTTTCTATGTACTCACTTTGAGACAATGTTAATTTGTGATTCTTCCTGTCTCTAGTTATTCTCATACCAAGGATTTTTTTGCAGCACCCAGATCCTTCATTGCAAATTAGTTTGACAATTTCCTTTTGAGCACATTTATTTCCTGCATGTTAGAACCTGCAACAAGCATGTCATCTACATACAATAACAATATAATATAGTTGCCATCATTTTGCCTTTTGAGATAAACACAATGATCAGAGTGACACCGAGTATAACCTTGTTTAGACATAAACCTGTCAAATTTTAGATACCACTGCCTTGGAGCCTTTTTTAAGCCATACAAGCTCTTCTTCAACCTGCACACTAGTTTCTCCTTCCCTTTTACCTCATATCCTTGTGGCTACTGCATATATATCTCTCCCTCGAAATCCCCATGGAGAAAGGTTGTCTTTACATCTAACTACTCAAGATGCAAATCTTCAGCTGCTACTAGACTTAGAATAGTTTTACTTGAAGTCATTTTCACAATAGGAGAAAATATCTCATCAAAGTCTATACCCTTTTTCTGTGCAAACCCTTTCACCACAAGTCTATACCTTTTTCCACCTCTGTATTCTTCCTTCAACTTGTAACCCATTTATTCTACAATGTTGTTTTACCTACAGGCAACCTAACTAAGTCCCAAGTCTAGTTATGTGCTAAGGAGTCCATCTCTTCTTTCATGGTTTTCTCCCACTTCTTCCTGGTTTCTACTTGCACTGCTTCTTCAGAACATTTTGGTTCACCAAAATTAGTCAACAATACATAACATAATGAAGAAGAGTATCGTTCAGGGGGTCTACTTATCCTGGTAGATCTTCTAACACCACTTTCAGGTGTTTGAAGTACTTATTTCTGTTGTGGTTGTTGTTCTGGTTGTTGATCATTATGATTTTCAGGCACCATAACTTTTCCTGTGATATCATCAAGCACTGTGTATTCTTTGTTTTCCTTTTTCCTGTTTCTTTTCCCGCAACTGATTCTTATACAAGACCTTTTCATTTAATATTACATCTCTGCTCCTAATGATTTTGTGATTTTCATAATCATATAAGCGATAACCAAAAGCATTAACACCCTATCCAATAAAGGTACATTTCTTTGATTTTGCCTCAAGCTTTGTTCTATTTTCTTTGTTAATGTGGACAAAGGCTTCACAACCAAAAGTCTTTAAAAAAGAGTAGTTTAACTTTTTACCTGTCCATGCCTCCTCTGGAATACCACCATCCAAGGAACTTGAAGGCCCTTTTCTTATTAGATAAACAACAGTATCTACAACATCTGCCCAAAACTGTAAAGGCAATCCTGCATGCAATCTCATGCACCTTGCACGCTCCATGATTGTCCTATTCATCCTTTCTGACATGCCATTTCCTTGTGGCATTCTTGGAACTGTCTTCTCTCTACGAATTCCAATTTCTAAATAGTACCTATCAAACTCTTTGCTACAATATTCACCTCCATTGTCTGATCTGAGACACTTCAACCTTTTTCCTGTCTCATTTTCAACCAAAGCTTTCCATTTCTTGAAAGTATCAAATACATCAGATTTATTTCGAATACAATAAATCCAGGTTTTTCTTGTTGCATCATCAATAAAAGTAACATAATAAAAGAGCCACCGAGAGATGATACCTGAGCAGGTCCCCATACATCTGTATGCACAAGCTCCAATTTTTCATTCTTCTTTTCTTTCCCAACTCTGAGAAATCTGACTCTCTTTTGTTTTCCGTAAATGCAATTCTCACAGAAGTCCAAATCAACATTCTTCAAACCCGACAACAAATTCATTGAGTGAAGAATCTTCATCCCTTTTTCACTCATGTGTCCAAGCCTATGATGCCATAATGTTGCATCTGCTCCTTTGGAAGTTAAAGCATTAACAGAGTTAGAAATACCATTGCATAAATACAATGTACCAACCTTTTCGCCTTTTGCTATTACCAGGGCTCCTTTGGTGACCTTCCAAGATTTATCTGTGAAAATTGTCACACAACCTTCACCGCCTAACTGCCTTGTTGAAATCAGATTTTTCTTTAGATCTGGAACATGCCTTACCTCCTTTAGTAGCCATTGGTTTCCATTCTGCTGTTTTACAAGAACCTTACCCATTCCAACAATTTTACAGGGTTTATCATCACCCAAACGAACTTGTCCAAAATCTCCTTGAACATAGTCATGAAAGTATTTCTTATCAGGTGTGGCATGGAATGAGGCCCCTGAATCTACCACCTAGGAATCAATAATATTTTCGAAAGAAAGAATCAAAGCATCTTGTAACACCTCACCTGTCACATTTGCTTCATGATTGTTTTCTTGTTGTGCAACTCCTTCTTTTCCCTTCCAAGATCTATAGTCTTTCTTTAGGTGTCCTTTCTTTTCACATTTCCAGCACACTATCCCTGATCTGGACTTGGATCTGCCTTTCCTTGATTTACTACGATATCCTGAGCTCTTTCCTCTTTCCATTTTTCTTCCCCTAGACTTTGCACTCAAAGCATTACACAATGTCTCACTGGAGCTTTTCCATCGCATTCCCTTGCTAAGGATAGCATTGACAACATCATCAAACTTTAAAGTACTAGATCCAAAAATATAGTTACTAATGGTCATTACTAAACCATTCCAACTTTCTAGCAATGAGCACAGAAATAACAGAGCCCTAACTTCATCATCAAAATTTACCCCTACAGAACTTAACTGACTTGTAACTATATTAAAATCATTTAAATGGTCTGCAACAGATTCACCTTCTGACATCTTCATATTAAATAAACGCTTCATAAGAAATACCTTATTTGAGGCCAAGGGTTTTTCATATAGTTTGGCGAATGCCAAAATTAAACCCTATGTTGTCGTTTCCTTTGAAATATTAAATGCTACTGACGCTATTAGGCACAGTCGTATTGTTTCAAGTGCCTTCCTGTCGAGAATATTCCATTTTGTGTCTGTCATACTTGTCGGATTCTTTGTCTTTGCGCTCAATGGTAGGTACAAATCTCTCTAATATAGATAATTTTCCATCTGCATCTTCCACCGCTCGTAGTTTGGCTGTTAAATTTTTCGACCCTAAACCTACCATCTTCTACCATTGCTCCCACTCGAACCAGGAACCCTTCTCTCTCCTGTGAGTTTATCAGCCAAATAGACCTTCGGCTCTAATACCAATTGTTAGAAAATTATATATTACGGAGCAATGGAACACATAAAATATTGCAGAAATGTAAACACAGAAAACGCATAAAACAAGAGAGACACAAATATACGTGGTTCACCCAGTTTGGGCTACATCCATGGAGAAACAACCAGTCCTTCTTTTTATATATTATCCAACAAACTAAAGAGATGCAACCTACTGCAGATCCACTGTAACACCCTCTTTGCTCGCAATCTCCTCTCTCTTCCTCACTCAAAATACTGATCTACATAGACGTAATACAATTCCCTCATATATAGCGAGGGGTTGCCTTCTAGGGAAAAAAACCCTAAATTAAACATAACTTCTACCGTCAGATCATCCACCTAATGAATGGCCCAGATTGACTAGAAATTACTATACTTTTACAAGGCAATTTTACATCTATTATTAGCTTCGGGGGCGCTGCCCCCAAACCCCCGCATGGGGACCGCTAGCCCCCGGACCCCCTAGCCGGGGGGGATTAGCCCCACCGCACCCCCCCGCGTGGAGGAGTGTACAGTCTTCCTGGGGTGTACATCTGGCTGAAACCTTTGAATACATAAGATAATTAGGCTCCACACCCAACAGTCTCCATGGGAGCCGTGATCGAGGCATAATTGTGGATGAATCGATGGCAATATCATGTGTGTCCCAATGTTGATTATAGTTGCTTTACATTATTCGGTGGATCTATATTCACAATTGCCGCAACTTTTGCGGGATCTACACAAACACCATCTTTGCAAACAATATGGACCATCAATGTTCAGAATGGAACTGCAAAGATGCATTTCTTCATATTTAAGGAGATTTTTAGCAATTTGCACCGCTCAAACATCACCCGAAGGAGACTGGTGTGTTTCTTTATCAAGTTGGACACTATCGAGTCGTCCATATGTACTTCTAAGAACCAGTGAATGTAATCTCTAAAGGAAACTATCACAATCCGGGAGAAAATAGCTGGTGCATTCTTCAGATCGAATGGCATGACATGATAACCATAGGACCCCCATTCTCTGGTGAATGTTGTTTTCTTCTTATCTTCTTCTGCTATGCAAACTTGATGATATCATGAAAATCCATCAATGAAAGAGTAGGCCTCATTCCTCGCAATGTTATCCAATACCTCATCACTAAATGGATTTGGATATGGATCATGTACACATGCATTGTTTAGGCTGTTATAATCTACAAAGACCTTGATTTCCATGGCATCCTTCTTATTCTGTATTACAATTGGGCTGATCCATTCCGCTTCATCTACTAGGAGTATAAGTCCTACTTCTAACATATTATCAATATCTTTCTTGACATTCTCTTTTACCCTCAGGTTTAACCTATATGGTCAGTGCTTTATTAGACGTGTGTATGGCTTCAACACAATATTCATCTCCCCGATGTCCCCTTTTATTCACTTTAATTCAACAACAAATGCTAGAAATAAGTCTTTGTATTCATACAGCAAATCAAAAATTTCCTTAGTTGTTTGCTTGTCCCAATAATCTCTAATGGATGCCATCTTAGGTTTGTTTTTTGAACCAATGTTTTTCTTCCGCAACTTTACTGGGAGAAAATGGGTGGCGTCTGCTGAAGGGCCCCCTTGAATATCTCGCTCTCTTTCAGTTTCTTAAAATGTGAGGTGTCTAAGTCCTTGGGATCCACATTAACTTCGATGCAAGAATGAATTCTGGATACCTTGCTTCATAGAAATATTGTAGGAATCTCTCATCAACACACCCCTCCCATAGCTATCCCGGAGTAAACAAGATTCTTTTAATGGCATGCAAGGTCTCAGTCAAACGTGTGTCACTATCTTTAAATGAGAAGCTGATGCTGAATTGGTTAGCCATAACATCCCAGTCTGTGGTTTGTCTTCGAGTTCCTCCTATATATACCATGTTTGAGGAATCGTACCCAAGGTTTGTATGAACATGTGCACCCAAAGTTCCTTTAGGACTTGGTCTTTTCTCCACTTCTCTATGCAATTTTCTACATGTTTCAAGGGATCAAAGTTTCCTCTATACTTCACCTTCTCCTGCAATCAATCTCCTTCCTATCTAAATCTTTCCCTCTTTGCCCGCTTGATATTTTCCCATTCGAGCAAGGTGTTGCGATGCACTCCCCACCACCTTTCTGCGGTGGATTGTAATGCAATATCCAATAACGGGACCTTGTGGCTTTCTCTTACCATTCTATCCACCTTTTTCTTAAAAGTATCTACTGATTCTATGCCATGAAAAGTTGGATAATTACTTACCTCTACTACAATCCAGTTTACTCTACATATCTTGGCACAACATCTAGTATCAACCCCGTATCCTCCCTATTGCCACACATCCCAAGCGGATTCTGAGCCAGCTTCTGAAATTTGTATGCTTCTCTCACTGAACGATCCTCTTGCTCTGGGAATTATGTAGTATTCTATTTTTCTTGTAGTTAGCCTATACAAATCATCCAACATTCCAGGCTCATCTCGATTATCTATAGGTTCGGTGAACCTTGGTCCATGATATGGATCTAGTAGTTGTAATACCCGCATCCCTTCTACTTAAAAAATCATCAACTCCTTCTTCAGATTAATGATGGCATAGTTCTCATATGCCCAGTCAATACCAAGGAGTGTTGGGTAAGGGTCCTTATCACCCATTATATCTAGTACTTCATATTTGGTATGAGTTTTTACTCCTACCACATCCAATTTTATGTCTTCTAGCCTTCTGATAGACAAGATGCAACACTGGTTTGCCATCCGCAGTTGGGTTGGTGAATATTTAAGTTGTTGATTTCTCAACGCTTCCCATGTTTTTCTGGGAAAAATATTTACATCGAATCCCAGATCTAACATTGCATATTTAATCTGAAATTCTGCAACTTGAGCATTAATCCAGAATTCTCTACCAGTTCTTTTCTTGTTCCTCTGTACCATCCTCGAATGCCTTTCAGGTAGATTTGTCAATAGTGTTTCTCCTTTCTCTTCTTCTTTTCGTAACATTGCTTTCAAACTCTTGTGCAACTCCTTTAACATCTATTCATTATCAAAAATTTGCAAGAATAGCCTAAACCATTCTTCAATTGGTCAAGAGTTAGCAGATATGCACGAGTCTCGTTTCTTGTCTCCTTTTGTCTTTGTTAAACTATCGAATAACTTGGTCGCTACCTGATAGTATTGTTTATGTTGGTTGGGGTTGTATGACCGCTTTGGGGATGCTATCTAAACAATTGAAGGTTGTTCTACCATACCCCGATCATCGCCTGCCTTCTTACCTGCTCTGGTAACTATGTTTATATTAGTTACCAAAAGCATGTTAGTTGTTCGTGGTTCTGCGTTGATCAAATTAGCTCCCCTCTGTCTAGTTCTTTCTTCCCATTTTGCAATCAGCTCCGGAAAATCTTCTGTGGCATGTGCATTGACCTGGCATTATGAGCACCAAGGCCTTCTTGGGACTGGGTAGTCTCTGGTGATATGTTCCTCCTGATCGTGATTGTAGCAACTTACGGGTCCTCTACCCCATCTTATTCCTCCTCTCATACCTCCTCCCCGTCCTCCATGAGTAGTTTCAGTGATTCTAAATGTGGACCTGTCTAGCCATTCTACTAAGGCATCTAATGCTCACCACTAATCGGTGTGGTGATTCGTGGATGCACAGAACTCACAGTAATTTTTGTTGGGTACATTGGAGTACTTCTACAATATTGGACATACTCCCAGCAAATTTCCATAATTTTTATAGACTTCAGAGTACTCTTGCGCATTTCGGGTCGGGAAAGATCCTTGTGATCCCACCATCGCAACACCTACTATTGGTAGGGCCCCTAATGATCCTCCAATTCCCACTGAACTATTTGTGCATCTCAGTCTTAGGCATTCAGTCGCCACACAACCTTCTATCAGGGATTGAGTGCACCATACATTGGGTCTCACCGATTGAATTGGTTATAGATCTTTTAATTTCTCTATTAGACTAGTAATCTGATTTTGGAGGCCCATGATTGATGGTTCTTGCAATCCCATCCCTCCCCGATACTCATGTGGATAACCTTCCATGGCTTCTATGCACAATGCTTTCTTTAGGTCATCTTGGAGATTTCCAATCTTCTATTGCGTCAACGGTGTCCTAGTAAGGGGAAGGAGTTCTTTAATGAACCAATCCCTCAAGTGATTAGGATCTATGGTATAGCTTAGCTTGTCAATAACATATTTAAACCTTTGCATCAATTCCCAAGCAGTTTCTTCTTCCATTTGCTTGATCTCCATAGTTTTGTTAGTCCTTGTTGATTTGTTTGTGGTAGTTTGAACTCTTGAATGAATCCTCTCTTAATGGCATCCACGGAAGGATTCTGATTCAGCTCTACCCATTTGATAAACCACCTTAGAGATCTTTCTCTTAATGTAGTCTGGAACTCAATTGACTTCATGTTATCCGGCATTTGGTGGGCTCTCCATATAGCTTCACATAGGTACCAATGTTGCTCCACATATTCATTCCCTCTACCAACGAACTCTGGATATCTAGTAAAGGATCCTACCATGTTGGTTCGAGTGTGTTCTAGGAATACAAACCCTTGGTTTCTGGGTTGTTGAGATCCTTGCAATCCTAGGTTACTGATACTGCTAGGCCCATTTCTGTTAGATGTATTAAAGCTCATCCTATATCTTTCATGCACACTATGTACTTGTATCACTTTAATTAACTTAGCAACAATTTTATCAGGGTTTTTGTAAAGCACCAGGGGAAGGTTGGGGTGAACACTACCTAAAGTTTGGGGATTCTGCTACTGAACTTCATCTGACGTATCATCCTCGGTGAACAATCTTCTCATCACATCACACATCTCATCTTCTGTCTCCTCCTCGTAAATACCTTGATTTCTTCCTTCCGGTATCTTACTTGCAACCTAGGAGGGAGAGTCCATATCATTCTCCTAGATCCTATTTGTCTAGTCGACATCTTTCTCTTGCTCTACATCCTTTTCCATCTTATTTCCCTCCGTAGGACTCCCTGACACCATTCTTGCTTAGTGGGGTCCCATACGGCTCTCCTTTAGCGGCTTTTACTACTCTTTCTTGCCATTGTTCTACTAGTAGCACTCTCCTTTAGCCGCTTGTACTACTCTTTCTTGCCACTTTTCTACTAGTAGTGCTCTCCTTTGCACCCTAATATCTCTAGCTTTCTAAAATCCTTCTATATCCATTCCTTCAGTAGCATCTAAGTTTCCCCAAATGGTAGCATTATACCCTTAGGTCCTTCCACCAGTACTAGATTTTTATGCTACCATATTTACTCTCTGTAAAGGTAACAACCCTTCCACCACCATCAACATCTTAATCCATAAGGGCACCTCATTCACTGATTTCCCCCTCAACCCTGATTTGAACACTGCATCCTCTTTCGAGAAAGACTGATAGTTCTCTGATGCAAACTCAGCTACATACCCCTCTATGGTAGTTTGTACCCAGAAACCTACTGCCCTCATCATATCACTATCCAAGTGTTAGAGTGTTGCGAGGTCTAGAGGAACCTAGTCGTGATGGGCTAGCATAGGTCCTTCTAGCTAGCTCTTCACTTTTAACCTCCTAAACCAATTATACAAGTCTTCGGGGAACTTACACCAAAGGATCTTGTACTGATCACTTGCAGCCTTTGAGTACAAAATTTATCCATTTACCTTAGCATTAGGTTGGCTTCGACAAGTAGCCTTCTCTAACATGAACTAATCTACTCGGTTATCCCACTAGTCCTGAATCTCCTTCTTAAATATCCTCGATACCATATTCCAAACCACTCCTTGTGATTTCAGGTCCTGGCAATAGAACCATTTGTTGGCACAAAAATGTCATCTGGAAAAGACCCTAGGTTCAGGCACAAGGGGCCAACAAGGGTCTGCTATATTCTAGGGCAACACCGACATTTTCACCTTACCCAAAGGGTAATGAGTCTCACCTGAGGAATGTCGTGACTGAAACTAAGAAGGGTTAGAGGGATATCAAGGACGACCCAAACATTAACTCATACGTATCTTAACTCATACATTCATCGCAACATCATATTGTTATAGTTATCATATTCATCTAAGAAAAGGCCATTAATATAAAAAAAACCATCTGGTCTATAAATCAGAACGATACACTTAATTGAAATTCCATGCATACTGGTTCATTCACTCATTCATATTAACTCACAGGAAGATTCATTACAATATACATCAGGCATAAAGCCTTGATCAAATACATAAAATACCATGGCCACAATATTCCTTAGACCTCGGGCCACTCTGCAACTACTCAGGTCTTTGAATCTTGTTCCTCTGTCCTTCTAGCTCCTACTAGATACCTTCCCCTTCTCCGTGTTGTCTTCTCCTTTTATCTTCTCCTAAGCTGCTCCCATTGCCAGTTTCATTCGGTTGTCTTTGCCCTCAATTGCTTCCTGCTTTCTTCCTTGTCTGCTCGATTGTTTCTGCTTACTCTCAACACCTTGTCGTAACTGTCCATCTACCGCATGGTCTTGCCTCCCTTCCCAGCTATCCTATCCATAACTCAAACGTTTCTCCTGCCACCTATTTTCCGCCTTAATACCTGGGTTCAAGGACAAGGGGCCAACAAGGGATCGTTGTAGTATAGGAAAATGCCATTATTTTCACCTTACCCAAAGCGTAAGGAGTCTCACCTGAGGTGTGTCGGGACCTGAAATCACAAGGAGTAGTTTGGAATATGGTATAAAGGATATTTAAGAAGGAGATTAGAGACAGATGGGATAATCGAGTAGATCAATTCGTATCAGAGTAGGCTACTCGCCTAAGCCAAACTACTACTAAGGTAAACGAATAAATTTTGTACTCAAAGGCTGCGAGTGATTAGTATGAGATCTTCTGGTGTAAGTTCCCATAAGACTTGTATAACTGGTTAAGGAGGTTAAAAGTGGAGCCAACTAGAAGGATCTACGCCAACCAGTCACGACTGGGTTCCCACAGATCTTGCAACACTCCAACACTTGGATAGTGAGCTGACGAAACAACCGAGCAGATATGGAGGAGAGCATGAAGTAGCTGAGGGGAAAGATAGCCAAACGAAATTGGTAGTGGGAGAAGCAGAGGAGAAGATAAAAGGAGAATACAACACGGAGAAGGGGTTGGTATCTATTAGGAGCCAGAAGCATAGAGGAATAGGATCTGAAGGTGTGAGGAGGGTCGAAGTGGCCAAAGCTAGGCTTGGCCTGAGGTCTAAGGCATCCTATGGCCATGGTATTTTATGTATTTGATCAACGCTTTATGCCTGATATATATTTTAATGAATCTTCCTTTGAGTTAATATGAATGAGTAAATGAACAAGTTTGCATGGCATTGCAATTAAGCATATCATTCTGATTTATAGGCTTGCTCATTTTTTTTATATTAATGGCCTTTTCTTGGATGAATATGATATCTAGAACAATATGATGTTGTGATGAATGTATTCCTTAAGATATGTATGAGTTAATGTCTAGGTCATCCTTGATATCCCTCTAATCCTTCTTAGTTTCGGTCATGACATGCCTCAGGTGAGACTCCTTACCCTTTAGGTAAGGTGAAAATGTTGGCGTTGCCCTAGACTACATCAAACCCTTGTTGGCCCCTTATGCCTGAACCTAGTGTCTTTCCCTGATGACATTTTTGTGCAAACAGAAGGATCCTCTTCTTGTGGTAATCAAATGTGACACTGCACATTTCCATGACTCTATCTGCAGGTGGAGGTTTCCCATTTCTCCAAATGGAAGATGACTACCTATGAGAGTAGGTTCTTCAGGGGAACCTGGTTAATCATCCATGGGTTAGATGGTATATTCTTCCTTCAACTCTTCTCATATATCCTAGGTCAGTTGTTCTTCTTCTAGTCCTTGTGTTGCTTCTTCCTCCTAGGACTACCTTTGTTGTTCCTCTTCTATTCTTCTCATTCCCTTTTCTTCTTCCTATTTCTAATTGAGAAACTCATCTTACTTCCTCTTCTCCTCTTCTTCTACTTCTCTCCTCCTTTGTTATGCTTGAATAATTCTTGTGTTCAACGTATATTATTTCCATTTCATGTTGCTTTCTCCCGTCAAATCATACTTGATCCTATTCCTAGGAGCTACACTCTTTGCTTAAGGGGTTATCTATTCTTCCTCCTGCACCTACATATCTTGAGATGGTGGATATTGGGGTGAATTGGTATCCAGCATTGGATGTCTCTTTCTAATTACATTATACCAGTTCTTCACCTTCTCATCTTCTGTTGTGTATATTAATGAATATTCCAAATTGAAATTGATCCTTTCACAATGTTGCCTACACACTCTCTTGGGACCATATCCGTGAAAGCCTTTAGTTGTGAAGTGCAAGCGATCCAACTCTTGTATTTCTGCAGTTGTCACCTTGTGGCTCTTTAATTCATACAATCCGGTCCTCAATGGGAAGGTGGGCCAAGGGACTTTATTTCTCTTGTGAAGGACTCCTGGCAACCCCTTGTCTGACTGATATGCTAATGCTTGCATTACCACCTTATTGGTCACATATCACGATATGAGATGAGGGGATATCTGACATCCAAAACAATGAATGTATGTGCCCTTAGGTGATACAAACCAATCTACGATATCTTGTAGTGACTTATTCACTTGATCATTCATGCAAGAAGGATCGATCTTGAATATCATGAGGAATATAAATACAAAGAAGTGCTAAGCCAATATGTCATATGCTCCTCTAAAGCTTGACTCTGAAAACATTCTATAATGGAAGTAAACTGGGAACTTGTTCTCAAGGGTCATGTTCTAGTACATTCCTGGGAAAGCATATTGTGCACAAATTCCATCTAAAATAAATGTAGACATATAGAATTCCAGTGCTTGATTCACTCTCAAATATGGTTTTTCCTGCCCCACATGATGCTGCAAATCAAATGTAAATATATCTGCCCAATTGAAATATTTACCCCAGGTAACCACCATTTTGAGCATATATATCTAGTTTTCCTCAAAAACCTCAGTGTTCTTTTGCCCATGCAACCGATAACACATGAAAATAAGATATTGATATACATCTCTGAGAATCTTGTTATATAAACTGTGGATGGGCGGTGACGAAACTTAGAAGGATCTTGGCACCAACATTTGATGATGTCGCTTGTGTTGTGATCGACCCATCTGATGTAGAATTCATTATTTTCATATTGTGTGGGCCTAATCATCTTATAATAAGTCTGCATGTTTTCTCCATAATAGGTGTTGTCTTAAGGGGGCCTAACCCAGGTTCAGACTTGTTCGTGCCAACCAACAAAACCCTAATTGTTGGCCCTTTCGGCAACAACCTGCATAGCGCAGGCTGCAATATCACCTGAAGTAGTATTGAGGGATGCTAGAACCAAGTTTCTGCATCTAGAGACAATGTGATAAGTGATGTCAAGCCTTCGTAGCTCATATTTGCCTTCACACATATTTGTATCCTTCTATGTTCCACTATTGTAACTCTAAGCAAAAAACTTCTAGACCCTCGCGAAGGTCTACGATCAGACTTTATAGATCCTAAAGAAGCAAGCCATCCGATTTCATGCACTAATTAATAACCCTAGATCTTCCTTCACGCAGATCTATCCAATTCATTAGAAATCATAGTAGAATTCACCCTTATCTTCACAAAAACAAATAATTACTTAGTCCATGCATAGATATTAAGGATTCAATAAGTTAATGCAACAATTACACATTATTCCACAGACAACATATCATTGAGAAATAAACATAACATGAACAGAAATAAGAATAATACTCAAAGGCAATGTATTTCTCCAAAATCAATCTTTATTAAGTTCAACATTCAATTTACAGACTTCTTCCGCCTTGCACACTCAGTTGCAGGGGTCCGCACACTCAGCTGCGAACTTACCAAGGCCTCCTACGCACTCAACTATAGGAACCTTCCCCTTTCTCCTAAGCACAAGAAACATAGCTTTCCTACCTTAGCACTTGCCCAAAACAACAATCTTCATCTAAAGTTGCCTCTAAGACTCACTATGACTCGACTATATATAGCTTTTTTCAATACAATACCATGGTCTGCGGACCATAGATGAGTCTGAAAATCGATCTATTACTTACACAAACAAGGGACTAAAGCCCCTTTGACTCTTACTTAGTTGCGTGCTCTGTATCCACATTTTGTAGAGACTTTACATTCTTTACAAAATTCTACTCAAAACATGATTAAAATAACCCAAAATTGACCCTAGGGACCCTATCCAAACAATAGGTGGTGAGAAAACCACCACTCTTACTACAAAGCACAAGATGAGAGTCATCCATATGTGTAATGATCCACTCAATCACTTTTGTACAAAGGGATAATTGGGAATTTGCATGTGTTCCTGAGTATCTTAGACCACTTGATATTGATATATGCTTCCAATTCCTACAAGTTCTCAAGTTACTTTTTTTGCATGCATGTGTCTTTTATGCCACTCCAAGTGACCTTAGTAAAATTATCAATGAAGCATTGTGTGTACGCATATATGGGAATGGTTGACTTTGTCACTTCAACAACTTCCTTAGTTCTTTCCTCTAAAGTTTCTTTGGAGGCCAATTTATGTGTAGCGGGAGGCAAGGCTCCGACAGATGATGAAATGGTGACAATACTTGTAGCTCGAACACCTGTTTGTGGAAGCACACTCATGATGACAAGATTAACTCTAGTAAGTCTCCTAAATATTGCAACAATGTCTTATCAAATTATATTCAAAGAGCCATTAAATATAGTGAAAATGTAAATATATCAATGACAACACATAATCACTTGCATGTGTAACAAAATAGGCATGCAAACCAGGAGGGTGCACTTTCAAAGAATGAAGGGGGCTCAAGGGTCATTCAAGGCTTTCTAGTGTGCTCAAGAAGGGAAGGAAAATTTCAAGGGAACAATGACACACTTGGAAGAGACGAAGGATGAGTATTTAGGCCTTTAGGCCTTTAAGGTGCGCTCATGTGCTCAAAGATACAGAGAGGGCGCACGGGCGCACTTCGAAGGGACGTAGGAACATGTCTTCGAGCCTTCAAGACTTCAAGGTTTTCTCATACGATCAAGGATAAGGAGGGAACATTGGAAGGTTCTTAAGGGACGAAGGGAAAACATTCAAGCCTTCGTGGTGTGCTCATGTGCTTAAGGAGGGTGCAGTTCTTCGTGACGAAGGAGTGCACTCAAGAGAAAAAGTTGACTATTATGGGTGCAGTTTTTAGAGCTAATCGAGCTTCAGGTTCTAGAAGTGCACTCTCCCTAAGGATGGATCATAAACAATTATGGCAGCAATATTTCATGATATAAATGAGAAGAAGAAAGATCTACAATATTTTATGGATGTTGTCGTAATCATGCTGATAATATGAAAGGTCAAGGAATATGCATAGTTTCAACTTGAGACAACATATTAACACTTGTAGAGACAAGATTGAATAGAAGTGCTAGTAAATAAAATGAAAAACAAAGAATCTCCAGCAAGGAAAGCAAGATCGACAGTGAAATCATGAAAGACAATGAATAGATTCAACATGAAAAACTTACTTGTAACGCAGATTGATGAAGAGTTTCTTGATCCATAGTTGTGCACCAAACCCAGATGAAAATGATTATAAAAATGAATGATTATCTGGGTTAGTCTAAAATATATTGCATGCAAAAATTTCTCATGCATGATCACCACTTGTTGACAAGTTAATGAGTTAGTTAACGAAAGTTACGTGGGCTCCTATTTTATAAGAGTACGCCCAAATGAAAAAAGGAGGCTCATGCATGTATTTAAGAAGGGAGCATGTCTTCATGCTGAAGGAGTGTGCTCAAGGAGGGTGTAGTGGCTCATGTCTAAGAGATTAAGAGAAAAACTTCAAATCTTCAGGGTTCGCTCATGTGCTCAAGGAGAGCGCACTTGCTAAGCACGAAGAAGTGCGCTCAAGGAGGGCTCACTTCTTCAACCCAAAGGAGTGTGCTCAACCCAAGCACATGTCTTCATGGTCTAGGAGTGCGATTTTGCCTTTAAAGTTTTTTTTGTGCTTTTGAGTTCTTTTTCGACTTTATGCATCAAGAAAAGGCTAGTTTCTAAGTCAAGAAAAGTCATGAGTCCATTTAACCATGTGTTAGCGCTTGAAATTTCATCTCAGGCTGAGAAAGGCAAACCTCAAGGCAACATCAAACCATTTAGCCTCATAGCTAGCCCTACGGGGCAGGAGAAGGCTCTCTCCGGTCTATCTCGTAAAATCTTCAATAGATGAGATGACCAATAGGGTAACA